>CAIGQZ010032963.1:18419-29000 GCA_903798205.1 Danio tinwini
ACACACACACACACACACACACACATACACACACATATACACATACTTACACACATGCACACACACTTTACAGGTCACAGATGGAGACACACCTGAGCCTTCACACACACAACAAGGTACACACACACACACACTCGTACACATACACTCACGCACACACACATAACAATAAACACACACAAAATCTCTTTCTAATGCAGACAAGCACACACTCTCACACACACCATACAGGGCAAAGGTGGAGACACACCTAAACCACACACACACGCACACACACACTCTCTCACATGTACACACAACCATTCACACACACATAACATGTGCACCTGCACTCACATAAACACACACTAGAGATGCACACACAAAGATTTACTCTGCTGCAGATAAACACACAAACAACACACACACACGCACACGCACATGAGTGCTCATGTCTTCCTGTGTGTTCTAGAGCTCCATGTGTGATCCCGGTCTGGAGAACAGGAAGTTCAAGTGTAATCAGTGTGGAAAAGCCTTTAAGTACAAGCATCACCTGAAGGAGCACCTGCGAATTCACAGCGGTGAGACACGTTTACACACTTTCAGTCCAGTAACACATCAGGAGACCAATCAGAAGAGCCTGGAGGCTTTGTTTTATGTTTCTCATGTTAACATTAAATAAAACAGTTGTATGACAGCTGCTGTATCTGATGTAACATGGCCAGGGCCGGCGCTGTACATTTGGGGGCCCTAAGCAGAATAGTTTTGGTGCCCTACCTTGCTCTAAATAGTGGAATATTGCCATTGCAAACTGGCCCACAATGATTTTATTGCTTATTACGTACAATCAATAAAACAGAAAAGTAAAGCCTGATTTCTTCTACTTAATGAGTGTCTGAATGATTTGGACATTTTAGATCACAGTTTTTACAGCTTCAAAAATGAAGGATTAAACTATCGTTAATAAAGGGTGACCAGTGATTCCTACTTTGCGTTCTTCTAGAGTAATTAAAACATGTTTTATAAATTTAGCAAACAGATTGAAGATTTTATAAAAGGTTCTAGGTTAAGTTTTTATTATCTTTTTATTCCAAAGCCAAAAAACATTGAACATTAATTAGGCAAAAGTGAAAATGCATTACTAATAGAATAAAATAAAATAAAATATACATTCTGAACTCATTAAGAACTCAAATAAAAATAAATAAAGATAACATTATACAGTGCAAAGACTGATCCATAAATAATGAAGTCAGTAAGCAAATAATATAAAGTAAATATTTTTAAAAAATGTATATAAAAAAAGCATAAAAGAAAAAGAAAAGCAACAAATACTGGGTTGATGTTAATACCTAAAAGCAAACTTTATTATTCCCTTCAGCCTCCTTCCCTGTTCCTTCCTTTCTTTCTTTTTAAATAAAATAATTAGTGTCTTATAGAATCAGATTTTTGAGATGCAGGCTCCAGAGCTTATATTAGATTAACTCAGTTAGGAAATAACTTTTAGAAACATGTCTCAGGAAAAATATTACCAGTGTGCAAAATATGTCAGACACTATTGCATTTTAGTGAAATGCGCTTTAGACTAAAACATGAGTCTGTAAAATATTTAATATAAGTAATTGATGTTTATTATTCTGTAATTGCCTATTTTCCCTAAATGTGCTACTAGATTATGTCTTTAACATCATTATTTGCAGTTAAAGCGATGCTAAAAATGATTTTGTGCTCATCTCTTGTTGTAATTTTTCCTGTTTTTCTACGCCTGAAGGATAGCTTTAGATTAGTTTCATTTTCACAGTCCAATTTCCAAAAAAATCACAATGAGGCGGGCATTGAAGTAAATAAGGCCATGGTTGTGTCTGCACGGGTTCGCATTCCTGTGGTGACCGGTCAATCTCACAGGTTACCTAAGTTGGAAGAACAAATTCGAACCGCGAGTACACAGAACATATACGAGAAAAAATGAGGTGCTGCGAGCTTTCTGTTGATCATGTGACCTTCACACGAAAACTATTTCATCATTAATAAAATTGTGATTTTTTTTTATTTTCAGTGAAAACTTATAATTATTTAATTACTGAAGCACTGCCAATGAGGATAATTTGTAAAATGCAAATAAAAACGAATCGCTCGGACCACTAGCAGGTTGTGGGGGGGCCCCCTAGTGGCGGTGGGGCCCTAAGCAGCTGCTTGGTTCGCTTATAGGGAGGGCCGGCTATGAACATGGCAGCGGAGGAGCTTTTTAAAAACCATTCCCGAGAGCTGCATCTCACGTTTTTATATCTAACACATTACTGAAGTTGATGTACCATTTTAAAGTATTTTAAAGTCGCACATTGGACTGGAAAAACAAATTACCCTTTAAATGTCAATTCTGTCACTATTTACTCCCCCTCAAATGTTCAACACAAAATAAGACATTTTAAAAAATGTTGGGAGACTGTAACCATTGATTTCCAGTATTTTTTTCTTACTATGGTAGTCAATTTCGCATGGGTTTCCTCCGGGTGCTCCGGTTTCCCCCACAAGTCCTAGGACATGCGCTATAGGAGAATTGCATAAGCTAAATTGTCCATAGTGTATGTGTGTGGATGGAAAAATGTATGGGTGTTTCCCAGTGATGGGTTGCAGCTGGAAGGACATCTGCTGCGTAAAACATATGCTGGATAAGTTGGTGGTTCATTCCGCTGTGGTGACCCCAGATTAATAAAGGGACTAAGCCAAAACGAAAATGAATGAATGAATGGAAGTCAATGGTTAATATTCTAACATTCTTCATTGTTTTACTTAAGAAACTGAAGACACGTAAACAAAAGCGCCAATCTCATTGGTCGACCAGTCGATCATGTCAAACCCCAAAAAAATATGAGCCTAATGTATTTTTAAAATAAAACGTGCGTGTACAAAAGTTACTTGTCATTCATTACATCTAAACAGTCTAAGCTGTAGTGACGAGCCAGCACTGGTAATTCAAAAATGAGTTTCAGCCAGCCAAAGTGGCTAGTAGAGGTGACTGTCTAACCCGCCACAACTGAAATCTACCTGCATTTGGCACGTTGGCGGGTGTTAATGTAAAGCCCTGTCCTTTTGTAAGAGGAACTACTTTCTTCCAGCATTCATTCACATCTGCAGCTGACGTCAGAACAGTATAAACTGCTGCTCATTCAACAACATCACTGTAGAGCTAGTGTTTGAATGATTCTCTAGCGTAATGTCTACTGTGATGACTAAACAGCAGATTTGGCTCACATTTTAAGATTGTAAGGCTGAACAACATGAAATGCCATCAGTCTACAGACATTTCCCAGTATTTCTCTGTTGCCATCATAATTAACCCAGAAAAAGCCAAAGCAAAGCAAACACTAGCAGATTACTATGGTATAAATACAGCACTACAACATACAAGAGAGAGAGATCAACTTAGAATATCACTTACCTGTTTAATAATGATTTGATCAGCTGTAGTTTGACATTACACTGAGTTTTTCCCAGCTTATTATGGTCTCTGTCGCCATCTAATGGTGGAGCGTCAACTGTCTGCTCTGTTCAGTATAACAGACTGATGGCCACCGACCAGCTAAATCTCAGAAATTATAAATATTTAAAATAGACACCATCCTCATAAATAAACTGCAGAGTTGCAATCTAAATAACTACATTCTCAGCTAATAAAAAGCCTGAAAAGTACATTATGTTGTCAAACAGCTGCAATATTTGTCAAACTGTAGTGAGTTTATTGATCTGCTGTCACTCTATGTGGGCAGAGTAATACACAGGGTTAAAGAGGCTGTACGAGTGCTGTTATTGCAGAGTATCACATGGCTATCAACCAATCAGATTTGAGAACCAGACAGAACTGTTTTATATATATATATATATATATATATATATATATATAGCATATATGTACACTTTGATGACCAAACCTAAACAAATGTGATGATGAACATGAAAGCAGGTGTTGTGGTCATTAAGATGTTCTGATATGTGTGTGTGTGTGTGTGTGTGCAGGTGAGAAGCCGTACGAGTGCTCGAACTGTAAGAAGCGCTTCAGTCACTCGGGCTCTTACAGTTCGCATCTGAGCAGTAAAAAGTGTCTGAACGGAGGCGCTGGTGCCAACGGGACCCACTATAACGGGCACTCTCACCCTACGTACCTCTTCCCTTCGCCAGTGTCGCCCCCTGTGGGCAGTAGCAGAAACAGCAGCCGAGGGAAGGGCTCTCCTTATGGATCAATCACACAGTACCAGCCGATGCCTGCTCTGAGCCGGCCCTGGGACCCTACAGAGGATTTAAACCTGCGGATGGGCGTTTTTAAGGGCACTAGACTGCTCCCGCTCTTGCAGTCGCGCAGTAAGTTTGAACACCTCCTGCAGGAGATGCTGCGGAAGGAAGTCGGAGATGAAAACACACATAAAAACAACAGATCTCCAGCATCCTGGCATTCGGTTCCGCAGCAGATCCTCGCCCCGCTACCCACACCCCTGCAGCGGGCACAGGATGAGATAATCGACCCCATGTCACCTGCTTTATCCGAACGCCAGCAGCTGATTGGCTGTCGTTTCGGCTCCCCTCCATGTTTGGATCTTTCTCCGCGTCAGTCGAAACCTCAGAGCGAGCCTTTAGATTTGTCCATTCCTAAATCACAGGACTGCAGAACCACCAACGGTTTGTCTCCACAAAAAGAGGCGGGGTTTAGACTATTGACTCCGCCTTTGCATCACGCAGAGGCGGGGTTTAGATGTTTAACACCGCCTTTGCATCAAACTGAGTCAGGGTTTAGAAGATTAACTCCACCTTCAAATCAGAATGAGGCGGGGTTTAGAAGATTGACTCCGCCTTCAAATCAAACTGAGGCAGGGTTTCGAAGATTAACTCCACCTTCAAATCTAAATGAGGCGGGGTTTAGAAGATTGACTCCACCTTCGCATCAGCAAGTGGGTGGGGCTTATGCTGGAGCGCCACTGTTTGGTAACACAGTGTTCAGTGGTTTCCCGCTCTTCAGTCACATGATCTCCGGACACAACGGGCTGACATCCCTTCCTCTAACGCCTCCAACCACGAGTCCTGGCTTCTTGTCGCCGGTTGCATATATGATGGAGGCGGAGCCAGAGGCGGTGCTTAAGAGAATACAGAATGATCGACAGGCTATCATGGTGAGATATACTCATAAATAACACATAATTATATAAAACATATAATCAGTATAATATATATATATATATATATCTTATATTAGGGTTGTCACGATACTGGATTTTGATACCATTCGATACTGAAATTTAAAAATGTCTTTCCTGCTAACATTTCAAATGGTTTGTAGCAATCGGTTTCCTAACGCATTGGGTTTTACAGCACTCAGTTGGTTTGAGTTCTCTTCATTTACTGGATTTTACTGTGCTCAAATTGCTTAGTTTAGTCCAGGGGTGTCCAAACTCAATCCTAGAGGGCCGGTGACCTGCAGATTTTAGCTTCAACTTGCCTCAACACACCTGCAAGGATGTTTCAGGATGTTTCTAGAAAGCCTAGTAAGAGCTTGATTAGCTACCTCAGGTGTGTCTGATTGGGCTTGAAACTAAACTTTGCAGGACACCGACCCTCCAGGGCCGAGTTTGGACACCCCTGGTTTAGTCAAATGGATTAAGTTCACATGCAGTACTCATTAGGATTAGCTTTTGAACTTAAGTGGTTTGTTGCAATCAGTTTCCTCAAATGATTTGTGTTAACTTTTTGGATTTTACAGTGTCTATATAGGTGTTTCCCAGTACTGGGTTGCAGCTGGAAGGACATTCGCTGTGTAAAACATATGCTGGATAAGTTGGCGGTTCATTCCACTGTGGTGACCCCTAAATAATAAAGGGACTAAAGCCTGGTTTATACTTCTGCGTCAAGTGATCGGCATGACCCATGGCGCAAGGCACTCACAGCACTCCATACTTGTAAACACTCGCTGCATCACGCTTGCGCGGCTCTTACCTCCGCCCACACTCGTCAGCGATACCAAGCTGACCAATCACAGAGCTTGCGCGTTACATTTTTTGAGAGGTGCGCATCAACATCACCGACGGCCACGGCGAGGGGCTATGCATCCGTAGCATGCGCTTGCGCTTGACGCAGAAGTATAAATCAGCCTTAAGCTGAAGAAAATAAGAGAAAATGTAATTACATCTATTTATTATCAATTGTTGGTAAAACAATATCCACTAAATGTTCAAAAATGAAACGGTATCACTTTATAATAAAGGTTTTATTAGTTTATATTTGCTAACTAATGAACTAATAACTTGAACAGCATTTATTAATCATAGTTTATCATTTACTAATGCGTTATTAAAATGCACAGTTGTGTTTGTTAACATTATTTAATGCACTGTGAGTTAAGATGAACTAAAAATGAATGGCTGTATTTTCATTTCCTAATATAAACAAAGATGAATAAATACTGTAATAAATGTATTGTTCATTGTTTGTTCATTGTTATTAATACATTAATTAATACAACCATATTTGTTTACAAAATAACTGCAAAATTATTCCAAAAATGCATTCTAAATATGAATGACAACATCTAAATAAATGCATAATTTTAATGCAAATCTGTATTCTAAATATGTGCATTAAAGTCTAAAGCAACAGCAACAACGCCCATGTCAGTTTCCTGTCCTGTGTAGATATATTTCCTGTCGAAACAGGAAGTTTGTGGAGAACACTTTGATGGACCTGTCCTTTGTTTGAAATGCCAAGCAGCCTTTTTTTTACATTAAACTGAATAATAATTTGCATAAATTGTGAAAATGGTGCATGAGATATTCGTATTCTACAGATAGCTGCTAAAAGTTGCATTGGGAAAGTGCTAAGCATAATTGAGTACACCCCATTTTTTATTTTTATGTTGTTATCCATTTCTCAGTGAATATGGGTAATATATATTGGTGCATTTGATTGATATATTTATTAAAATAATATTTTAGTCCCCAAACATCTTTATAAATGGAAAGATAACATTATAATTCATGCAAAATATTGCAAAAAAAAATTACAAACTACAAAATTTCAACAACATTTTATATATTTATTTGTTTCTCTTGATTTTTGCTCTTTTAAAAAAATTAATTATTATTTTTCTCTAACATATACATTTGAGCTACTAATTTTTGCAGTTATTGTAAACTATTTTGTTAAATAAACTTCAGATTTGGCTTCGTTACTGACTAATCTAATGTATATGCATGCACAAATACAGTATTGCATAGCTTCATAATAAAACATATGAATTTAAATGAGAGATTTGTGAGTGTTGGATCTGTTTTTATGTTTTATTTTATACATATGGTCTCAAAACTAACAGACATGAACCATAAAAATGTAGTAGTTATGATTGTGTACAAATATTTACATTACATGCATATTATATATGAATTATTTTATACACAGTGCTCAAATGAGCACATCCTCTATTGAAAATGAATATTTTTAGCAATTTCTCAGGGAATATGGATAATACATTGTTGGTGCATTTAAACAAAAACGTATTAAACAGATACATTTATTAACATAATATTTTAGTCATGAAACTTATTTAGAAACTGAAAGATAATACATTCAAAATATATTAAAAAAAGTGAAACTACAAAATGTCAACAACATTTTATATATATTTTTTTTTTTTGTTTCTCTTGATTTTTGCTCTTTAAAAAATATATTTTTCTCTAATATAAATATATTTGAGCTACTAATGTTTGCTGTTATTGTAAACGATTTTGTTTGATAAGCTTCAGATTTGGCTTTGTTACTGACTAATCTGACTAATTTATATGCATAAATATAGTATTGTAGAGCTTCATAATAGAAAATATGAATTTAAATGAGAGATTTATGAGGGGTGTACTTATATATTATATATTATATGGTGAGCACTGTATGTGTTTCTATTTATATGATCTGTTATAATGTTTAATTTGATGCATATTGTCTCAAAACTAACAGAAATGAGCCATAAACATGTAGTATTTATGACTGTGTACAAATATCTACATTACATGCACATAAATGAGCACACTCTCAATTGAAAATTAATATTTCTATCCATTTCTCAGTGAATATAGATGATATATTTTGGTGCATTTGAACAAAACTGATTTAATAAACAGATATATTTATTAAAATCATATTTTAGTCACAGAACATCTTTAAAAAATGAAAGAAAATACAATTAAGTTCATGCAAAATATTGAAAAAAAAAATTACAAACCACAAAATTTCAACAACATTTTATTTATTTATTTTTGCTTCTAATTAATTCATAGTTTTCCCTAATATATATATTTGAGCTACTAATTTTTGCTGTTATTGTAAACTATTTTGTTAGATAAGCTCCAGATTTGTCAAATATCTACATTACATATACATATTATATATATAAGTTATATATATTATACACAGTGCTCAGCATAAATGAGCACACCCTGTATTGAAAATGAATAATTGTATGCATTTCTCGGTGAATATAAACAATATATTGTCGGTGCATTTAAACAAAACAGATTTATTAAACATTATATGCATTAAAATAAGAGTTTGATCACTGAACATCTTTAGAAACATAAAGAAAATACATTTTCATTAAAACAAGTTATTGCAAATATTTATGTATATATAAATATATATAAACAAAATTGAAACTAAATCATGGGTTTTATGTTTCTTCTTCGCGTTAAAATTGGGAAAGACTTTATTTTGGTGGTCCCAGTTGACTAAAAGTGGCATTGCAATTACATGCCAATTAATTCTAATTAGAGTATTAGTAGACTGTCTGCTTAATATCTGCTGATGCTGCTCCTTCAACAGGCATTTAACTGACTATAAGAAACTTAGCAAGTACATGTCCACTTACACTAACCCCAACCCCAACCTAACAGTCTACTTATACTCTAATGAGAATTAGTTGGCTTGTATATGCAATGTAACTTTAATTCCACATACTGCACTAAAATAAAGTGATACCTAAAATTGTACTTAACATTTTTCTACAGCATTAATTTCGTTGCAGTAATTTAGTTGTTTTATTAGATTAGTTCATCAGGGTTTTCCTCTGCTACTGACTAATCTAATGTATATGCACTAATTTATTATATATATAAATATATATATATAATAGATTTTAATGTGCATATTTGATTTGCATTAAAATGAGGTATTTTCTATTTTGGTCATTCATATTTAGAATACATTTCTGTAATTTACTTTACAATAAGGTTGTATTAATTAATGTATATATTAACAAAGACAATACAGTTATTACAGTATTTATTCATCTTTGTTTATATTAGGAAATGAAAATACAGTCATTCATAATTAACTCACAGTGCACACACACACACACACACACACACACACACACATATATATATATATATGTTTATAACACTACTTTAATTGAATTCTACTGGCATAATTGCAGTGAATGCAGGGTAGTTTATTTATAGCTTAATTGTGAAATAGTGTTTGAAGATTGTGGTGCTCAGGAAGGAAGTCGCTGATATTAGATTGAGAAAGACTGATTTTACACTCTCAGTCATAAAGGAACCGTACGAAACCTTCGCTTCTCTCACTCATATTGGCTTTCTGTGAGTTGTGGGGACTTTCCATAAACTACTATTGTTTTTATGCTGACCACATGATATTTTCCATCCCTGAAACTAAACCTGCAGCTCTCAGAAAAACACAATGAATGTTTACACCTTCAGATGAATGCTTCAGGCACGCTTTACGATAAGGTTGTAAGAGTTACAGTGTTTACTAACACACACAAACGATGAACAGTGCATTTAATACAGTGTTTATTCATCTTTATATTAGGAAATGACAATAGAGTTGTTCATTGTTAGTTGAAGTTAACTAATGCTGGCAAACACAACCGGTGATGTTAATAATACATCAGTCAATGATGAACGATGATGAATAAATGCTGTACAAGTGTTGCTCATTATTAGTTCATCTTAGAAAATACATCAACTGATGAAACCTTATCGTCAAGTGTGAGCAGTGTGTGTTCATTTTATTTACCTTCATGTGTACTGAAACGCTGAACACACACACACACACACACACACACACACACACACACACACACGCACACACACACACACACACACACACACTCACTCTTTCATACACACATACACACTCACACACAAACACACAATATACACAAACTCTCTCACGCACTCTCTTTCATACACACACACACAAACACACAATATACACACAATCACTCTCTCACGCACTCTCTTTCGTACACACATACACACACACACACACAATAAACACACACTCACTCAACATGCACTCACTCTCACACACACTCTTTCAAACACACACACACACACACACACACACACACTCACTCACTCTAACACACACTCTCTTTCAAACACACACACACACACACACACGCCCACACACACACAATATACACACACTCACTCTCTCAGGCAGTCTCTTTCAAACACACACACACAATCAATATACACACACACTCTTTCACGCAGTGTCTTTCAAACACACACACACACACACACACACACACACACACACACA
>CAIGQZ010032963.1:38166-50602 GCA_903798205.1 Danio tinwini
CACACACACACACACACACACACACACACACACACACACACACACACACACACACACACAGGCCTAAACAGTGGCACTTTTTGTTTGACTCTAACTGTGCCAAAACTTTTAAAATATGCAACAAAAGCCAGTTTTGCCTTCAAACAAATATATGAGCTCTTTTAATCAACCATTCCACAATGCATAACAAAACACTAAATTCAGTGCACTATTGCATATCATTGAAGCCTATTGCCAGCGCCGTTTGTTGTCTTACTATATAGACAGTGTCAAATTTGCCTTTTTGCAAGGAATTGGATCCAGAATAACAAATGCTTTGATGCATTTTTATTGATTTCATGAGATTCATTTTTTCATCTGTGGTTGAAGACTGAAATACTGTATAAAAACCACAGGAAATGCACAGTAAAAAAACTGTCAAATCTGTATCAAAAACACAGACCTACAGCTTTTTTTTATAAGGTTTGCAGACTGATTGCTAACGGTGTGTGTGACCACAGTTTTAATTTCAGTCACCAGCCTCAGCGCTTCTAGTGAACTGTCCTCCATAATAAAATGACCATGTTTACGGTCTGATTTCATAAAAAGTCAGTGATCTTCACTGCTTGATAGATATACGATATGACGTGGGTCTCAGACCAGACAAGAAGCACTGCATTAAATGACATTTTTCTTCGCCATGCCTTTAAAACATGATAGTTTCTTTTACGCCAGTATTTTCAATAGAGTTTCTGCGTTAGCCTGCTGATCCTGACGGGTCTTTCATCTTGTTTTACTCTTGAACAACTACGGCCCCGTGACCCAATTCTAATTTTTTGCTCATATATGACACAGATCGGATCTGTTCTATGACCGTGTAGACACGAAAAAAACGCATGCATTTGAATATTCAGAGATGGGTTTCAGGCCTCCTTCAAATGTGGAGATAAATCAGATATAAGTGAATCAGATATACGGATATGTGACAATGTGACTATCATGTAAACGGGCAGATCAGATTTATTGAGGCGTTGTTTTTGTACATCATTAAAACTTGCAACAATGTGGTACTTCACGGTTTAATGACGTAGATGGAAAAGCATGTATGGAGACGCTGACGCAGTAAACAACAACAGCAGAGGAAACATGGAGGAGGAAAGTGGTCAGTCGCCACAATTTGCTCCCACCAGGCCTGAGATCTCTCTCGTACCCACAAACTCCTCTAAATAGTGGAGGACACCATATATAAACCATAGGCACAAGCTGCGATGACGGCCCTTTTCTTTCTTCTCTGCCTCAAAATCACGAACTTTTGCATATTTCACAGAGCTAAAAGCAAGACAATTTGCTAGATGCTAGAACCTAGATGCAGATGCTAGAACCCGTCTTTACACATGCGCGACATCGTAAATTGTATAGCAAGTGTAAACACATTAATTGGATAAGGGTCACAATTAATAGAACGTGTACTGGACAGGCAAACAAATCTGATATAGCCAACAAATCAGAATCTCGGAAACCTCTCCAGAAACCTGGAGAGAAACCAGGCTCAGTTGGGCACGACCATTTCTCCTATGGCCAAACGTCTTGTGCAGAGCTGCAGTCTAGGCGCCGGAGGCTGGAGAATGCTGTACGTCAGCGAAGACTCTGCTGTCCCTGGAGGTCACAGGAATCAGCCTCATGCTCTCCACTCCTACATGACCACCACAGCTGCTACTCAGGATACAGCCTGGTCCAGGATTGTGGAACCTTGGGATCATCTCTTCACATGTCTTGGATTGCATCAGTGGTGCTGCATAATCTCTGGGGGTCTCGGGATGAGTACCCCCAAGTGGAAATGGAGAATTAAGAGAATAATTAGCGTAGCTGCTGTGCATAGTGTATATAAACAAGATGCGTGGAGCACATTCATGCATCATACCGCCATGTGATGCATTGAGTGTGTGCTTTACTAAAAAGATAGGTTTTTAATCTAGTGTTGAACTGCGAGAGTGAGCCTTGGACATTATCAGGAAGGCTATTTCAGAGTTTAGGAGCCATAAATGAGAAGGCTCGACCTCCTTTACTTGACTTTGCTATTCTAGGTACTACAAGAAGCCCTGAGTTTTGAGATCTTAAAGAGCGGGTTTGATTGTAGTAAGACAGGAGGTTGGTTAGATCAGGGGATCCCAAACTTTTCAGCCCGCGACCCCCAAGATAACAATGCCAGTCACTCGTAACCCCCAATATCCTCTGAGGTGGTTATAAATACAGAAACATTTAACCTGGTGTAAAAAAATATATCTGCTGCATGTGACGCTATTGCTGTGTCTTTAATATAATGTTCTATTAAAGAACATACTGGTTCTATTGGATTGCGAGTAACTATAAGCTACTATAGTAACTATAAAGTATATAGTAACTATAAACTACTATTTTTCTCTTCTGTAGGTTATGGATAAAATATGGTAATTCTTATGATTTATTAAAAAATAAATATATTTTTGGAAATATCCCGGGGCCACCCCCCCCCCCCCCCACCCCCCCATCATTGTCCCAAGACCCCTCAGGGTGTCCTGGCCCCCACTTTAAGAACCACTGGGTTAGATAAACAGGAGCTTTATGTCTAGCAACGCCCCTGCTACAATGTATCATTTGTTGCCCTTGATCTGGACCAAATGAACCGAACCACAGATGTGAAAGCACCCTGTTTAACTGAATGTATTTTAATAATAGTACAACATCCATGCTGTAAAAGCAACTTTATGAAATTAAAAATAGTCACATTAAGCTTTCCCCAGAAGTTTATTATTGGCTGAAAAGCACTTGCTGTGCACATAGCCCAAAACTGGTGCTTCAATGATTTCATAGGCCCTACTGAACTTAGTAGTTTCAAATAGTTAGGAATAGATGGTTTCTGTTTGGTTGTTAGAGCTAAAACAATGAAGTTTGGACTCTTTGAATGACATCCGTCATGTTAACTGTTTCACCAAATGGGTGGTGAATATATCAACTGAGTGCATTCTAGTGTCTTTCACCAGATCAAATCAATCAAGAAAACCTGTAAAAACGTGTAAAAAGATTCTGAGATCGGGTAAAAACTATAAGCCCTGAACCCACGTGATTCATGTGGATGTTATGGTAATGCACAGATCGCCCCCTAGTGGACACATGTTGCATTTTCCAAACATTAATGACGTAAGGAGGCCCTGTTTACTCTGAAACCACTGATTCAAAACAAAAGAATCCTAAAGTTTTCTAAGCAGTGCTTGACCATTAGATCTCACTATTGTGACCAGATTTTTCTATTTTACATGCAAACACTGAATCTAAAGCACACAGTGAAATGAGGAGAAATGAAATATCATTAATGAGCAATGCAGACTCGCTGATGGAGATTATAACGCTTCATCACGCAGCTCGTAAATCTCTCAGCAGGAAAACACTGGACTGAAAACCACCTGCACTTCTCCAGGCTGATGGGCTGCTTAATATGAGATTCTGAGGTGAGTGTGTGTGTGTGTGTGTGTGTGTGTGTGTGTGTGTGTGTGTGTGTGTGTGTGTGTGTGTGTGTGCACTGACTACAATCTGTGCTGATTTAAATCTGATCCCTTTATTAAGGGATGGTTGGACTGGGGCAAATAATCAGCCCTGGAATTTTGGGCCAGAGCGGCCCACTACATACTAACTACCCCATCTGTGCATGTGCAATATATTTATCAACTCCTATTTTCTAAAAACACAAAAGCCGTATATATGAAATAAATAAATACAGACATTAATCTCAGTTTAATTTCTGTATACTGTCCATAAAGATTGTTGTTAGGTTCTAAAAAAACATTCATTTATTTTCCTTCAGCTTAGTCCCTTATTTATGCCACAGCGGAATGAACCGCCAACTATTCCAGCATATGTTTTATGCAGCAGATGCCCTTCCAGCTGCAACCCATTATCGGAAAACACCCATACACAATAATTCACACACACACACAAACACACTCATACACCACAGCCAATTTAGCTTATTCAATACACTATTAAATATATTAAAGCCTATATTAAATAATAAACACAACAAAAACTGCCTGCTGACGCATGAGGAAATGGGAACAGTGTACTTTATAACCTCATTCGCCTCATCCTGCTTGCTGTTTCATTATCTTAACAATGAAAACATAATATAAGGATTGATATGATTAACAGACACCAAACAGCCCGGTGTAGCTGCATATTTATATAATCGTCATCTTCACTCTATGCATATTTACTGAACAACAAAACAGGGCCTGTATAACATAACTGCCTCCTTTCATTCTCATTGAAAAATACGAACTTTACCCCGTCTCTTTTGCTGAGTATCAGTTTTAATAATCAATAATGGCCATTATAAAAGTATAACGTACAGTAAATTTAAAGGGCACCTATGGTGAAATATCTCCTTTTCAAGCTGTTTGGACAGACATGTGTGTAGGTATAGTGTATAGAGCGTCATATTGGGCTGATATAAACACACTCAGTCCTTTTTTTTTATTTAACAACATAAAAACGGTGGACCAATTGGAGCCGTTTCGAGACCGACCGCAACTTGACGTAGGAGTGCGGTCCCCCCGCCCACCGAATTGATTGACAGCTGCGTATTAACATGTCTCCGTAGTAACGTTTCATATCCACAAGACAGAAAGTGCGCAAATCAACCCTAAATAAAAGGTCTGTTCAGTTTAGGATCATCAATCATCATCAAATGTGATCAAGAGTGAGTTTGACAAGTTTAAAATGTTTTAAATCAGTGCATGTGTGTAGTGAATTACAGCCATTTACTTCAGCTTTACTACATCAGCACAGCCGCGTGTCAGAACAATAATAAAAGACGCTTCAATCCCGGTTTGTGGACGTTAAATCAGGTTTATTTTGAACGTTAACAACAGATATCCATACAGCAGTGGATATTAACCTGTATCCTGTCACATTTGTGTGCAAAGACAGTGCAAAGCTAAACCTGTGCGCTGTATGCATGTGCGTGTGCGTGAACTTTGTAATGACATTGTGTGTGACTCATCCTGCAGCTCCACACAACAAATGTACCAAATACTCATTGATAAAGCTTTTACTGTAGTATTTGTCACAAACGTTACGTGAGATCTGCTTCCCTCATGTCTGTCTGTTGTCTGAGGCAGCCGAGGGCAGAGACTGAGACACGCGCGGCAGGCACGTGGAAACGATGGGTGGGGAGGACTAGCCTTAAAGGCGCAGTACACAAAAACAGCAAAAATTCATTGAGAACTATAAAACACCATCTAGTGGAAGCTATAATCAATAATCTGATGGGTGTTTTGAGCTGAAACTTTAGACACATTCTGGGGGCACAAAAGACTTATATTAAATCTGGAAAAAGGGGTAACCGAGGTGCCCTTTAAAGGCAAGCAATCAGTCAATGTGCAGAATTAGTGTATGCGGTTACATAAATTAATAAATTCACTTATCTTTGCACTCAGCCAAAACAGAGTTACCTGAGAACAAGTGTCAGATTCAACAGACCGAAGAGTTGTTAGATAGAGACAACAAGATGAATTCAATATCATGATTAACTACTGTAGTGAGATGAGATCTAGCAGTAGATCCTTGATGAACTCTCCGACATGCACTATACTCTCACCCTGGGGTTTTATGCTCAAAGCACCCTCTGACCTACTGGCTCATGATAGACTGTGTGTGTGTGTGTGTGTGTGTGTGTGTGTGTGTGTGTGTGTGTGTGTGTGTGTGGTCACGTGATGTGCGTTTTTAGCTGTGTAGTATGGACGGAGAACTTTTCAGAACCGAAAAATACACACCGACGTTGCACACTCACACAGAGCTCAAAATAGGAGTTTGTGATTGTCAATAAAGGAACCAATGGGCTGCAGATTATGTCACATGGGCCGGTCTGTCCGAAAAAAAAGCATCTTGCTTTCAGAGCGTCACAGATCACAGCATCTTCAATTAATAAGGCGGAAAAAAATGCTGAGCATTTTATGGACCGATTAGATCAAAAGACGATGATCAGCCCGTTTTTAATCTTTAAATGCAAATGAGATCGTGCTTTTTTTCAGAAGAGGGCGGAGCTACAGATGAATATGCATGAGCATAGTGACAAATGTAAAACAGCAGTGTGTGTGTTGTCAGTGCTGGTCAGGTGTGTATGTGTGCCTCAGTGTGAGTGTGTGCTTCATGCTTCTGTCAGTCGCTGTTTATTTGTGCTTCATCTAAAACTCCACATCTATAATCCTCTTAGTCTATGCTGATGTTATCCTCAGCAGCTCAAACTCTCTAATGGCTAATGGACAGACGGCTGCTTCTCACTCAGGGCTGCTGTTTATGCTAATGAGGGAGAGATGGGCACTAGTGGGTGGGGCTTTCTCCCTCTGATGACACGTACAAAGAGAGAATGACAATCAAAGTGTTTCACTCATCGAGTCTGATTAGAACAAACACAATTAAATCATGTTCACCATTAGAGGCTGGAGATTTTCACACAATGCTGACACACTACTGGGTTTAAACCCCCTATAAAAGTGGTCCCATTTAATGCATGCTCTTTAGCTCTTTAATAATGATATATGATGATCTCAGCACTCAGAGGAACCTCTGTGTGTTATAATTTCTTATAAGTTACTGAAAAAAAATCATGTAAACAAAACAGAAAAAGAACTGCACTGCATTTATGCTGATATTAAAGTAAAACAAATGAATCATAACTAGGGCTGTGCAATATTATCGATACATCTAACTATCGCGATCATTTCTTTTATGATAGTGTATCGATAGTCCAACCTCAAGTATCAATTCAAGTTGTGCCAAACGACCTCCTCCTCTGCTCCTGTAGATGTCGCTAACTCGCGATCAACAAAACGCCAAGTAGTACGGTATCAGAAGTAAGCAAGAGTGAGCATGGCGGAAAATATAAAGGTGCCTCCAGCTTTTAGAGCTGACGTGTGGCTGCACTTTGGTTTTAACACTATACCAGGGAGTACTGAATTAGACAAAACTCACTCAATTTGTAAGCTTTGCTATATATATATATATATATATATATAGTTCTCTGTTCAATCACACTGTGCAGTTCTGATGAACTGGAATGGATGGAAAATAAATTGGAACTGGAATTTTAATTTGCCGACTTTATCAAGTTGTCAATATAATGTAACACACATACTACACATACACATACAAACTATTGCAATATATCACAATATTTATTGTATCGCAATATATCGTGACCCATGTATCGTGATATGTATCATATCGTGAGGCCCTTGCCAATACACAGGCCTAATGATAAATGCATTATTGTAAGTATTCTGCTTATGGTGATAATTAAATGAGGTAAAGAAACTTTAAAGGTAAAGAAAACGCTTTTTAATGCCATGCAAAAACGCATTACCTCTATGCTGATATTAAAATAAGATTACGAAATTATAAATTCCAATAAAAAATGATATATATGAGTCTACTTTATTATGTTTTCAATAAGAACTGCAAACAATATGAAATAGATAGTAGCAGTGTTTAGTTCAGCTATTTGTTCACATTAAATGCATTATTGTGATATACAGACAGCACTAAAACCTAAAGAAAGTTCAGTATTCAGTTAAGTAAAAATAAAATATTTACCAAGTTGATCAGCCTCTTACAGGGTAATCTACATAAATATAGATCAAACTTGACCGGTTATATTATAAGAAATCTTTACATGGAATAAGTGATGATAAAAGCGACACGGTGGCGCAGTGGGTAGCACGTTTGCCTCACAGCAAGAAGGTCGCTGGTTCGAGCCCTGGCTGGGTCAGTTGGCGTTTCTGTGTGGAGTTTGCATGTTCTCCCTGTGTTGGCGTGGGTTTCCTCTGGGTGCTCCGGTTTCCCCCACAGTCCAAACACATGCACTATAGGGCAGTGGTGCGCAAACTTTTTAGACCAGAGGGCCACATCAAGTTTTGCAAACCAAGTGAAGGGCCACATGTCAAATCCTTAAAAAATTACCTTTTATTTATAAAACTGACTCTTGAAAAGAGCTCTGTGTGATAAATGTATTTTTGCTGGGCTTTTAAGTTTTGTAGCCTTGTTTGCCTTTTCTGCAGGTTGACTGGTTGACAGCATAATTCGAATGTTTGCTTGAAAAATGCCAACTTAGGTTGTAGTCTATAAAGACAGCAATACTTTCTTGGCATATTAGACATACCGCTTTATGTCAGATGTATTTTGTTGTCCATTCTTCCTTAAACACACGACATTTAGAGTCAGTTTTTTGTGTTTGTGTTCAATAGTAGTTGAATACAGTAGTTCAATTTGTGTTCTAATTTCACTGGTTGCGCTAACTGTACTGCGTGCAATACTGCCATTAAATGGCATTCACTTGTATTGCATCATTAATTGACTAATTCTGAAGCCAAACCGTTACTCAGAAGCAGCATTTAAAAACTGCCTCGTATATGGCCCGCGGCCCGTAGTTTGTCCACCTCTGCTATAGGGGAATTGATTAACCTAATTGGCCGTAGTGTGTGTGTATGAATGTTTCTCATTGATGGGTTGCAGCTGGAAGGGCATCCGCTGTGTAAAACATATGCTGGATAAGTTGGCGGTTCATTCCGCTGTGGCAACCCCAGATTAATAAAGGGACTGAGCCGAAAAGAAAATAAATGAATGAATTATACTTTGTTATTATTATTTATTACTAATTCATGTTTCTTAATGCAGCTTTCAGTCCATCTGAGGCCTCGTTTACATTAATACATTTTAGTTTTAAAACAGCGTTTTAGAATGAAAACGATCCACGTACACACTGGCGTTTCACCTAGCGTTTCTGAAAAAATCTCAGTCCACACTACACCGCTGAAAATGCACATCACGAGACTAGACACACACACACACACACACACACACTCTGGCATGCACTGCAGTGATGAGAGCTGAGCACGTCTAACTGTTCATGGATCTACCGCTGGATCTAATCTCACTATATGTGTTAAAGTAATATTTAATTCATCTTGTCTATATCTAACGATATATTCCCTGACTTTGGTCTTCAGAATCTATTACCTGTTCTCAGGTAACATGTTTTGGCTGAGGGCAAAGATAAGTGAATATATTAATGTAACCGCGTACACTGATTCTGCACATCTGACTGATTGCCTTTAATTCCTTGAAAGTATAAACCTATTGTACGTTATACTTTTATAATGGCCATTATTGATTATTAAAATTGATATTTAGCAAAAGAGAGGGTATGTTTCATACTTTTCAATGAGAATTAAAGGAGGCAGTGATGTTATAGGGTCCATTTTGTTATAAATATGCACACAGTGAAGATGACGCTCATAATAATATGCAGCTACACGACCCTTTATTCATCAGGGGTTGCCACCGTGGAATGAACCGCCAACTTATCCAGCATACGTTTTACACAACAGATGCCCTTCCAGACGCAACCCAATACTGGGAAACAACCATACACACTCATTCACACACACACTCATACACTACGGCCAATTTAGTTAATCAATTCCCCTATAGCGCATGTGTTTGGACTGTGGAGGAAACCGGAGCACCCGGAGGAAACTCACACTAACACGGGGAGAACATGCAAACTCCACACAGAAACGCCAACTGACCCAGCTGGGACTCAAACCAGCGACCTTCTTGCTGTGAGGCTACCACTGAGCCACCGTGCCCCCCCCCCCCCCCTCCCAATTACATTTAATGTTATTTAAATAAGAAAATGTTTTGCTTGAAAGGATTACAGGAATAATGCAAAATGTGTTTGTTTTAGGTAGCAAAAACATTGTGATCAGTGAAAATGCACATATAGTGTCCTGATTATTAATAATTAAGAGTGGAAGGACTTTCTGTTAGACTTTATTGTGATATTTCTGAAATGCAGACCCTAAAGGGAGAAAAATGTCTGAAGAGTGGATGCTTCATGAGTGCTCGTCGTCTTGCTGGACGGATTATAAAAACAAACACAAAACTGACATGAAAATAAAAGACGTTTAACAAGTGAAGCTTATAATGCTTGACTTTATTCTGCATCAGTAAACAACAATTCAAGTCAAGTGTATTTGTACAGCGAGTTTCACAGTAATTATTGCTTTAAAGCAGCTTTACCAAAGGTGCACATCACAGGCAAAATCAGAAAAGTGAAGGTTATTAGGACCATAACTTTACTAGTTACTAATAACTTTAACTAATTAACTAGTAACTAACAGGTTTTAACAGTTAAAGTTATTATATATAAACTTAGTTAACCTGCAGTTATATAGTAAATAGGTGATGTCCTGGAAAGATTTTATAGGCTGTTATTTTCCTTTCTTGTCTCGACTCCTACTGTTAGTGTTTATTTTCGCATTTTGGTTGCTCTAGGCTATATCGTAACAGATACTAGATACTAAGGCCCTATCTAATTGAGCATACTGTGCATATGGAGAGTATTAATAGCGCTTCACTTTTTCCACATGTTTTTATGTTGCAGCTTTATTCCAAAATGGATTAAATTGATTTATTTCCTCAACATTCTACACACAATCCCCCATAATGACAATGTGAAAAAAGAGTTTTTGAAATTGTTGTAAATTTACTAAAAATAAAAAGCTGCTAAATCACATGTACATCAGTATTAACAGCCTTTGCTCAATACTCTGTTGATGCTCCTTTGGCTCGATTACAGACTCAAGTCTTTCTGAATATGATGCCACAAGCTCGGCACACCTGTCTTTGGGAATTTTTGCCCATTCCTCTTTGCAGTACCTCTCAAGCTCTATCAGGTTAGATGGGAAGCGACGGTGTACAGCCATTTTCAGATCTCTCCAGAGATGTTCAATAGGATTTAGGTCTGGGCTCTGGCTGGGCCACTCAAGGACATTCACCGTGTTGTTGTGAAGCCACTCCATTGATATTTTGGCGGTGTGCTTTGGGTCATTGTCCTGCTGGAAGATGAAGCGTCCCCCCAGTCTGAGGTCAAGAGCACTCTGAAGCAGGTCTTCATTCAGGATGTCTCTGTACATTGCTGCATTCATCTTTCCCTCTATCCTGACTAGTCTTCCAGTTCCTGCTGCTGAAAAACATCCCCACAGCATGATGCTGCCGCCACCATGCTTCACTGTAGGGATGATATTAGCCTGGTGATGAGCGCTGCCTGCTTTTCTCCAAACGTAACGCCTGGCGTTCACTCCAAAGAGTTCAATTTGAGTCTCATCAGACCAGAGAGTTTAGTTTCTGATGGTCTGAGAGTCCTTCAGATGCCTTTTGGTAAAGTCCAGGTGGGGAGTGTCTTCAGTCTGGCCGCTCTACCATACAGGCCTGATTGGTGGATTGCTGCACAGACGGTTGTCCTTCTGTACGGTTTTCCTCTCTTTACAGAAGAACGCTGGAGCTCAGACAGAGTGACCATCAGGTTATTGATCAACTCCCTGACTAAGGCCCTTCTCCCTTGATCACTCAGTTTAGATGGCCGGCCAGCTCTAGGAAGAGTTCTGGTGAATCTCCATCTTCCACTTACGGATGATGGAGGCCGCTGTGCTCATTAGAACTTTCAGAGCAGCAGAAATGTTTCTGTAACCTTCCCCAGCCTTGTGCCTTCAGACAATCCTGTCTCGGAGGTCTACAGACAATTCCTTTGTCTTCATGCTTGGTTTGTGCTTTGACATGCACTGTCAACCCTGGGCCCTTATATAGACAGGTGTATGCCTTTTCACATCATGTCCAGTCAACTGAATTGACCACAGGTGAACTCCAATTAAAGTGACGCAGTGGCACAGTGGGTGGCACGTTCGAGCCTCAGCTGGGTCAGTTGGTGTTTCTGTGTGGAGTTTGCATGTTCTCCTTGTGTTTGCGTGGGTTTCCTCCGGGTGCTCCAGTTTTCCCCACAGTCCAAAGAATGTGGTACAGGTGAATTGGGTATGTTAAAACTGACCGTAGTGTATGAGTGTGTGTGTTTTCCTCAAAGTCTTCGATGAACAGCTCCTACCAACAATAATCTGCCTTTATTTAAGAAACGCACAATAATAATAATAATAATAATAATCTAGCGTCTGTGTTTTCTGATCTGCTCTCGGAGCCTCGTCTGTGGCTCGTATAATAAGAAAATAAAAATGAATAAATATATGAAATGAAACATTAAGATGTGTGTCGGCGTCGCGGCTCTGTTTCTTCTGCCGGCTCTTTTAGTCTGGAGCCAAAGCCACAGTCCATATAAAATTACCAGCGCGCGGTTTGATGGGGGAGACGCATTTCTCAAACATATGCATTTTTACTTCCTCTTTTGTTCTGTTATTAAAAGCAGAGTTTTGGACAAATTCAGCAGAGCTACACACACACACACACACACACACACACACACACACACACACACACCATACACACACAGACACACACACAGACAGACACACACACAGACAGATATATATAGTTTTGGACAAATTCAGCAGAGCTACACACACACACACACACACAC
>CAIGQZ010032975.1:6080-95521 GCA_903798205.1 Danio tinwini
TTCAAAATCACTTGCTTTTCCCTTGAAACTTGTTTAAACATATTTATTACTGCATGTACTGTTGTTTACAACAAAAAGAATGATGCATTTGTTGGTTTTAAGCTGTTTTATTCAGTTTCTGTTTTTGGCCTGGAAACATCATATCTCAGCCCCTAGAAGCAAGAATACTGCATCAGAAGACCAAAAATGAACACTTTCAAAATCACTTGCTTTTCCCTTAAAACTTGTTTAAACGTGTAAAACTGCATGTAATGCTGTTTAAAACAAAAAGAATGATGCATTTGATGGTTTTAGGCTGTTTTTATCAATTTCTGTTTTTGGCCTGGAAACATAATATCTCAGCCCCAGAAGCAAGAATCCTGCTTTCAGAAACCCCAAAATGAACACTTTCTAAATCACTTGTTTTTCCCTTGAAAGTTGTTTAAACATGTTTAATACAGCATGTAATGTTGTTTAACACCAAAAGAATGATGCATTTGATGGATTTAAGCTGTTTTTATCACTTTCTGTTTTTGGCCTGGAAACATCATATCTCAGCCCCAAAAGCAAGAATCCTGCTTCAGAAGCCCAAAAATGAACACTTTCTAAATCAC
Source organism: Danio tinwini (assembly GCA_903798205.1). Lineage (NCBI taxonomy): Eukaryota > Metazoa > Chordata > Actinopteri > Cypriniformes > Danionidae > Danio > Danio tinwini. Next base: position 6,674 of record CAIGQZ010032975.1, read on the forward strand.
TTGCTTTACCCTTGAAAGTTGTTTAAACATGCATAATACTGCTTGTAATGTTGTTTAAAACAAAAAGAATGATGCATTTGATGGTTTTAAGCTGTTTTATTCAGTTTCTATTTTTGGCCTGCAAACATCATATCTCAGCCCCAGAAGCAAGAATCCTGCTTTCAGAAACACCAAAATGAACACTTTCTAAATCACTTGTTTTTCCCTTGAAAGTTGTTTAAACATGTTTAATACAGCATGTAATCTTGTTTAACACCAAAAGAATGATGCATTTGATGGATTTAAGCTGTTTTTATCACTTTCTGTTTTTGGCCTGGAAACATCATATCTCAGCCCCAGAAGCAAGAATCCTGCTTTCAGAAACCCAAAAATCAACACTTTCTAAATCACTTGCTTTTCCGTTGAAAGTTGTTTAAACATGTTTAATACTGCATGTAATGTTGTTTAAAACAAAAAGAATGATGCATTTGATGGTTTTAAGCAGTTTTTATCACTTTCTGTTTTTGGCCTGAAAACATGAAAATATGGACAGCAAAACTTATCACTATTTATACTTAAAAGGTATCTTATCCAAATGCAGACTTATGAGGTCCTTGTTGTGTACAACCTCTGGCAGACATAAAAAAAGGAAGTAAAAGAAAATGTGTTGTCATAAGACAAAATTGTTTAACTTAAAGCATCTTTCACAAACACATAATAAATGCTACATTTAGTGAAAAACCAACAGCTGTGACTCACAGGTTCAACACACCGCATAACCTTATTGCAGCAACCAAAGTTACAAAGTGTAAACTCTTTACCTTTTTAGTGTTGTCAGGCTTGCATAAAGTCCCCAGAAGTCAAACGGTTGTGCTATCGTGATTTATGTTCAGCAGTTGCTGGGCGTGGGTGCGGTAAATTGCACTAATGTTAGCTGAAAGATAAAATGATGCTGACAGTTAATGTTCGCTGCTATTCATCCATTTTCAATTAAAGCTTTATCGTACGATCTCAGTATTTTTAAAATAAGCTTCAAAAATTACTTAAAGACGAAACACTTTAAAAAATTGTGTCACAATACACTTCAGATTAGCAATGTGTCTCTTTTCAAGCACTTTCTAAATAAGCGAGTTAGCATATGCTAAATGCATGTTAACAGGTACACTTTGCATCAGAAGCACATAATGATCTTTCTTTCCCCTCAGCTTTCAAGCTACCCTCTGTGAAAATATTTAAAAATAGATTTTTTACTATTCAATTCAATTCACCTTTATTTCTATAACGCTTTTACAATGTAGATTGTGTCAAAGCAGCTTCCCATAGAAGATTATAGTAAATTGAAACAGTGTCAGTTCAGTTTTCAGTGTTTAAGTTCAGTTTAGTTTAGCTCAGTTCAGTGTGGTTTAATAATCACTACTGAGAGTCCAAACACCGAAGAGCAATTCCATCGATGCGCAGCTCTACAGATCCCGAACCATGCAAGCCAGTGGTGACACCGGAGAGGAAAAAACTTCACCAACTGGCGTAAGTGAAGAATTAAAAAAAACCTAGAGAGAAACCAGGCTCAGTTGGGCACGACCATTTCTCCTATGGCCAAATGTCTCTCCACTCTTCCATGACCACCACAGCAGCTGTTCAGGATACGGCCTGGTCCAGGATTATGAAAACCTCGCTGGTCTTGGATAGCATCAGTGGCGCTGCATAGTCTGAGGGCCTCTGGATGAGTACCCCCAGGTGGAATAGAGAATAAAAAGAATAATTAGCATAGCTGCTGTTCATAGTGTATATAAACGAGATGCAAAAAACCTGCGTGGGGCACACTCATGCATCATACCGCTAAGTGATGCACTGAGTGTATGCTTTGCTAAAAAGATTTTGAATTGCGAGAGTGTGTTTGAGACTCCTATCAGGAAGGCTATTCCAGAGTTTAGAGGCCATAAATAAGAAGGCTCGACCTCCTTTACTTGATTTTGCAATTCTAGGTACTACCAGAAGCCCTGAGTTTTGAGATCTTAAGGAGTGGGTTGGATTGTAGATCCAGAACAGACAGAAGGTTGGTTAGATAAACAGGAGCTAGATTGTTTAAAGCTTTATAGGTAAGAAGCAATATTTTGTATTCAATACGAAACTTAACAGCAGCCAGTGTAAGAAGGATAAAATTGGGGTGATATGATAATTTTTTCTAGACCTGGTAAGAACTCTGGCAGTTGCATTTTGTTAATAGAGGATGCTGGGCAGCCAGCAAACACAGCATTACGGTAATCCAGCCTAGAAGTCATAAAAGCATGAACTAGCTTTTCTGCATCTGATATGGATAGCATATTTCATACTTCTCAGATAAAAGAAGGCAGTTTTTGTGACATTGGATATATGATTTTCAAATGTTAATTGCTGTCTAATATGACTCCCAGATCTTTTATAGTAGAGCTAATGCTAACTTTGTACCCATTTAATTGCAGGTCGAGTTGTGAGAACTGCTGTGTACAGGATTTAAGCCCAATAAGTAATAATTCTGTTTTGTCTAAGTTTTAGAGAAGAAAATTGTTGGTCATCCAGTCTTTAACATCTTTAATACACTCAGTTAGCTTAGACAGTTCAGACATCTCATCAGGTTTAGTTAAAATATATATTTGAGTATTATCTGCATAGCAGTGAAAGCTGATCCCATGTCTTCTAATAATGTCTCCCAGGGGTAGCATCTATATTGTAAACAGCAAAGGGCCTAAAACTGATCCTTGAGGCACCCAGTACTTTACTGGCCTGACTTGTAAACGCTGTCCATTAATATTGCATTAATACTCACTGGTAACGGTCAGCTAAGTATGACTAAAACCACTGAAGAGCCTGTCCTTGGACACCTGTAGAATTTAAGCGGTCTATAAGAATATTGTGGTCGATGGTGTCAAATGCGGTGCTAAGATCGAGTAAAACTAGTAGCGAGATGCACCCTTGGTCAGCAGCTAAAGTAAATCGTTGGTTATTTTCACTAATGTGGTTTCTGTACTGTGATAAGGCCTGAAACCTGACTGAAACACTTCAAAAATATTGTTCGTCTGCAGAAAGAAGCATAATTGGGCAGAAACTACTTTTTCTGGTATTTTAGACATAAATGGAAGATTTGAAATAGGCCTATAGTTAGCTAAATTGCTAGGGTCCAGATGTGGTTTCTTAATAATAGGTTTAATAACAGCTAGCTTGTAAGGATTCAGAACATGGCCTAAAGATAAAGAAGAGTTGATAACATTAAGCAGAGGTTCTCTCATAACAGGTAGTAATTCTTTCAGCAATTTTGTTGAAATTGGGTCTAACATACACGTAGCTGGTTTAGAACTATTTATAACTTCATCTAGCTCTTCCTGTTCTATGATTTTGAAGCATCGTAGGTTATTTTGATTCAGTGGAATGTTTACTGGATCTGAAGTATAAAGTGGTGCAGAAAGTTTAACATTATCTATTTTCTGTGTAAAGCCTTCTGTTTTATCCCTGAAAAAATTCATGAAGTCATCACTACTAATTTGCGGTGGGACATTTTGTTTGACATTTTGATTATTTGTTAATTTAGCAATGGTGCTAAATAAAAATCTAGGATTGTTATGATTATTTTCTATCAGTTTGCAGAGGTGCTCAGCCCTGGCAGATCCAGTTATTGGCAAAGAGCAATTTCTGTTTGTTACACCATGTTAATAACCATTCAGAGCAAAAAGTCTACTGAACCCTTCATTTCCTCTGCGGTAGGTAGGAAGCGGTCCAGAAACAATGATCTGCGTGGCGGTTGAGGTGCGTCGAACCGCCTCGATCAGGCTCCTGGAGTCCCTCTTCAGGATCTCCGACTGCTGCAGCCCCCACGTGGAGGACGACGGCACCGATGCTCTCGCCAGCGCTCAGGATAGTAGGTACCTGTGCAGAAATATTCCTAACGTGACCACGAGGAAAGCAATAAGTGTGTTTGTTACTCATCTTTTGCATTGCATGTACAGTACAGTTTCTCTAGTGAAAGAAGCTTGAAGACTGCAAGAACATAACGTGTCCTGTAGGAAATGAGTTGCTGGTGTTCCTGACGGTCACGTGACTTTCTTGTATTTTAACAGAAAAAATTTAAACAATACAGCATTCATAAAATGATTTGTTGTTTTTATTTCCCCTTTCAGAATATATTAAATGTACAAAAGCATTTTAAAATTTTGCACAATACAAATAAAATAGGTTTTAATCTGAATTTCAAGAAGTATGGAAAGGAATTACCTATGCTTCTTACTCATGTTTTTTGTTTGCATGTTTGTTCATGCTCCCCCCCCCCCCCCCCCCACTTAATCAGCTATCTGCGGACATCCCACCTGTAGCTTAATCAGCAGCTGAATAAACTACAGGTGGGATGTTCTCAGACAGGTGATCAGCGAAACAAGTAGGCTGCCAGTGGTCAGAAAGTGGTCAGGTGGATGATTAGGCTGTTTGTGGGCATCTAGGGGACCTGCATTTCTGAAAATATTTCTGAAAGCCATTTTTCTACAAGTGGGATGTCCTCAGACAGCTTATTTAAGGTCCACTGAATAAGCTACAGGTGGGATGTCCACAGACAGCCTACTTTGGGGTCCACTGAAAGAGCAACAAGTAGGATGTCCACACACAGCCTATATAGGGTCCACTGAATAAGCTACAGGTGAGATGTTTTACGTGATCCGTCTACCTAAGTGGTATCCACCTCATGAATAAATTACTACCATTAAATATGCATTTTCATTTTCTGATTCCAAAGGTGCTATAGTCCTCAGTGAGATCTCTAGTGCCCTAAACTTTGCTTTTTGGCCAATATTTTCACTCCTGATGATGTCAACTGATGTCAGCATTGGAGTTTGGTTAAAAGGCATCAGTAGTGACACTCAGCCAATTTAACCATTAATATTCATATTTCTGAACATGATATAATAACATCCAACCTGTGGCATATCCAGCAGTTTCATTATTGTAAGAGCTTGGCAAACGGTCAGATTTTCAAGTTTCTCCAAACATCTCCAAATTCACACCCTGGACAGGGTGTGTCCAGACTAGCACAGAAACGCACATTTGGGCTTACTATTGTCTCCAGAAGCAGAGATTTGGACATTCCATGTACAATCTATCCCATTGTATGAAATAGGCTGTTTGTGGACAGTGGAATTTCAAAGTTTTGATGCCTGGAGGTGGCCCAGGGGAACTTGCATATCCACCTCAATGGGTTTTTTTGGCTTATTTTGAGGTTGTGCGGCTCAAGCGGATGGATCAAGAAAAAAAGATCCCACCTGTGGCTTACCAGGCCTAGGTAGGTGGTCCATGGACACCCCGGTAAAGGGTCACCATTCACAGCAGAAATGACTTTGGGATTCATTCGGGGGGGCAGAGGGGTCAGGAATCCCACTTCTGTGGCCTAAAAAGCACTGTCCATGGACAAGCTACGCGGGCCCCATCAAATAAGCTGTACAGTACGTGGGACCTTGTTTGCTCACCTTGCACATCAGAGCTCACCAAATGGCTTCTGTGGCCTATAAAAAATTTGTCCATGGACAGCCTACATGGGCCCTGTCAAATAAGCTGCACGTGGGACCTTCCTTTTTGAGAGGTCAAAGGGTCCTTTATTTAGGCGCAAAACCGTGGGGGCTTTGATTGCTGTCTCGTCATGGCCCCGTGCAACCCCTATTCCAGTCCCGTACCCTTCAGCACAGGGCAAGCACTTGAAAAAAATCAGAGAGAAATGCTCAGAGAAAATTACCCGATCCGCCCTTCCCCTATTCAGCCAATTAAGCCCTTGCAAAGGACCTGCGGGCCCCAAACCAGGGGCTTTTTTGGGCAAATTAGCCTGTGCAACCGCGGAACTCTGGGGCTTGCCCCAGGGCCCCGAGAGGCAACATATATGTCAGTTTGGGGTCAATCGGGCACTGTCCATGAAACCCCTGTGAAAATGAATGGGATAAGTTGAACGTGGGATACTCAACCGTTTGGCCCCTAAGGGACCGTTCGGCCCCAGACTTGAGGTTTTGCTACTCTCTGAGGACCGAAAAGACTCTTGCTGCCTTTCTAAGCCATCTTGGAAATACTTCTCCCTGTGACCAAAAACGAGTGTTTAGTAGCATGAAGGGCGTCTGGTGGGTGTGTCCAGGCGATCCCCGGGGTCCGACGATCACTTTGTGCACGATGATGAAGAATAGGTGTTTAAGGAGATCAAAGGCACTCTGCAGACAATGAGGAAGACGAGGGTGAAAAACAATCGGGGGGGATCAATAGGCACTTTGTGGACAATAGACAGTCAGGGAGATGAACGAGCACTATGTGGACAATCAGCAGTCAGGGGGATCAATAGGCACTCAGTAGACAATGAGGAAGAGGAGGGTGATGAATAGGTAGTAGGGGAATCAATAAGGACCCTGCGAACAAAGAGGAAGACGATGACGAAGAACAGGCAGTCAGGGAGATGAAAGGACACTTTGTGGACAATAAGGGAGATGGGGGGGTCAATAGGCATTCAGGAGAATGAATAGGCACTTTGTGGACAAAAAGGTAGTAAGGCGGACCAATAGGTCAGGTGGTCTGCGAAACACTTGGGCACCCCAGAAGGTGTCCATTCGCAGCCTGTGGCTGATTTCAACAACTTCCCAGCGTTTTAGCAAAAGTGACAAGTAGTCATTAGCCCCAAGTATGCGTCATCTGACAACTTATTTGAATAGGAACATTTCCACAAACAGCCTAGGTTCCCTTAGCATATCACATAAAAAAATAGTTCACCCAAAAATAAAAACAATGTAATTATTCATTTCCGAGGCTGAAATTAATATTTTGGATTTAATAGTATAATTTATAAGGACCCTTGCTGTATGGGAGAATCTCTGATTGAATATAATTTTTGTATTAAATACATTTTATACCTTTTAAATGCACTTATTTAACACACATACGTTATATGTTTAACATCCTGTTACTGTAGAAATTAAAGTATGTATTTGGTAATTTTTTTGAAGGTTTTGTTTTGTAGATTTTATAGTGCATGTGTTTTGCACAGAATTATACTGTTGATTTTAGAGTAATTGCTTTCTTGTGAAGTTACAGTATTTTTTTATTTATATCACCAAAAATTATATTTTCACTGTAACAAGTTCTATTTTTTACATATTAAGAGAGTAAAAATTGTATGTAAGTTAAAAAAGTTATGTACTGTTTTTTACGAAAATTTAATGTATGTTTTACTTAAATTTAATTAATACAGTGTTATACTATTTTGGTATAAATAGTCTTTTACCGTTGCTGTTTTACAGTTTTTTACTGTAGTTTTCACTGACATTTTTTACAGTGTAGTATGAAAAACGTGACATCAATTTTGAGTGGTTGTGTTTAATCAAAGACCTCTTTTCTTTATTTGTATTTGATTGTTGCTTCTTGCCAGTACCATGTTTACATGTGCATTAGAGTGCAGCATGTGTTTTGAGAATGAGAATGTGTTTAAAGTTTTGCTGAGAAGTCTAAGATCTGCACATGGATTAAGGTATTGACAACAGACTGCACAATTAGCTAAGAGGTCAGGCAACTGCAAACTTTTTTCAGCCAATGAGTTTTAGTGTTTTAGCAATTAACAAAAATTGTAATTACAAAAACATAAAAATGTACAAAAGCACGCAAATCACTTTTAACTGGGTTCTTAGCCAAACCGCAAAAAAAGTGCAAATTATATATTCAAAAAGGTCACAACACCAAAGCTCCAAAAATGCAAATTATTAAATTTAAAGACTGACACGAAGTGTGTAATGTTTCGAGCCCACAGCTCTTCATCAGACAGTGTTCGTTACAGTAAGGTGCTCCATTTTGTACACTTCTGGATCACATGATCTCCTATTATAACAAGAAAAAATACACATTTACAAATTATACAAATTAGATATTCAAAGCGAAAATACAAAAACAAACCATAATTTTGCATCACAAATTATAAAAAAAAACTGAATATAACAAGGGAATACAACAATATACAACAAAATATAGCCAAAAAAACTTTACCAAAACACCTAATTTAACATTAAAGAATTATTAAAGAAAAGGACGAATGTCAAACTCCTTATTTAAACCTATGACAATTATTTATGACTTAGACAATGTATCTAGAGTAAAAATCCAAAAGGCTTCACGTTCTAACCGCAATTTGTTAAGCTTTCCCCTTCTGACGAGGACACTTCACAACTTCAATCCTTATGTATTGTACACTGTCATTAATAAAGGTACACAAGCTGTCACTGAGGTGGTACCTTTTCAGAAGGTACAAAATGTAAAATCCATAATAATACCTCAAGGGTACATATTAGTACCTTAAAAGTACAAAAGTGTTGCTCTTAAAATTTTTAGGTACTAATATATATATACTTTTGAGGTACCAATATGGACCCTGTAAGTACAAATGTGTACCTTTTGAAAAGGTACCACCCCAGTGACAGCACACATACCTTTTTTTCTGAGAGTGTACAGTGGAGACAGAATGTCTTATAACTGAAAAATGCTGCGCAACAGGACTTCTAGGATCATGATGTTGAATAGTGCATTGATGTTCAGAAATGAGAATTTTTATAGGCCTACTCTTCTTACCCACATAACATAAACCACACGGGCACCGCAACATATAGATTACTTTAGCACGAAATAGTGCTTTACCGCAACGGTAAAAGACTATTTACACCAAAATAGTATAACACTGTATTACATACAATAAATCTCCGTAAGAAACAGTACATAACTTTAATTTTTACTCTCTTAATATGTAAAAAATACAACTTGTTACAGTGAAAATATAATTTTTGGTGATATAAATAAAAAAATACTGTAATTTCTCGAACAAGCAATTACCCTAAAATCAACAGTATAATTCTGTGTAAAAACACGTGCACTACAAAATCTACAACACAAAACCTTCAAAAAAATTACTAAATACATACTTTAAATTCTACAGTAACAGGATTTTAAACATATGATGTATGTGCGTTGAATAAGTGCATTTTAAAGGTATAAAATGTATTTAATACAAAAATTATATTTAATCAGAGATTCTCCCATACAGCAAGGGTCCTTATAAATTACACTATTTCATCCAAAATATTAATTTCAGCCTCGGAAATGAGTAATTAATTGTATCGATTTTATTTTTGGGTGAACTATTTTTAAAAATGTGATATGTTAAGGGAACCTAGGCTGTTTGTGGAAAGTTTCCTATTCAAATAAGTTGCCAGATGACGCATAGTTGGGGCGAGGAATTGCGCTTAACTTATGGATGCCATGAGCCATTTAATCTAATGACTACTTGTCACTTTTGCTAAAACGCTGGGAAGTCGTTGAAATCAGCCATAGGCTGCAAATGGACGTCTTCGGGGGTGCCCAAGTGCTTCGCAGACCACCTGGCCTATTTGTCCCCATGACTACCTTTTTGTCCACAATGTGCCTATTCATCCCCCTAAATGCCTATTGACGTTCCCCATCTTCCTCATTGTCCGCAGAGTGCCTATTGGTCCCCCTGACTGCCTATTGTCCACAAACTGCCCTTTCATCTCCCTGACTGCCTGTTTCCAAGATGGCTTAGAAAGGCCGCAAGAGTCTTTTCGGTCCCCAGAGAGTAGCAAAACTTTAAGTCTGGGGCCGAATGGTCCCTTAGGGGCCAAACGGCTGAGTATCCCACGTTCAACTTATCCCATTCATTTTCACAGGTGTTTTATGGACAGTGCCCGATTGACCCCAAACTGACATATATGTTGCTTCACGGGACCCTGGGGCAAGCCTCAGAGTTCCGCTGTCACACGGGATAATTTGCCCAAAAAAGCCCCTGGTTTGGGGCCCGCAGGTCCTTTGCAAGTGCTTAATTGGCTTAAATAACTTAATAAATTTAAACGGGGGAGGGGCGGATCGGGTAATTTTCCCTGAACATTTCTTTCTGATTTATTTTCAAGTGCTTGCCCTGTGCCGAAGGGTATGCAATGGGCCATGATGAGAAGGCAGTTAAAGCCCCCATGGTTTTACGCCAAAATAAAGGTCCCTTTGACCCCTCAAAAAGGAAGGTCCCACATACAGCTTATTTGACATAGCCCATGTAGGCTGTCCATGGACAGTGTTTTTATAGGCCACAGAAGCCATTTGCTGAGCTCTGACGTGGAAGATTCCAGACCCCTCGGCTCTACTGAATGAACCCCAAACTTTTGAGGGTGCAAAGTTCACAAACAGACACAAAGTCATTCAAGATCGTCTTGGAGTAGATAGGTGAAAGAGGCCTGCGTAAAAGATTTGGACTGCGGTGCCAATTAAGAGTTGCCTTCATGTGAGACGCTTGTGCTCTCACTATGGTGTTTGGGGGTCTCTAGGCTGCCAGCAGGCCAAGATTGGACCCCCAGTTGCCGATTCGGGGCCTATGACAGATGTAACTTAATCCATTCATTTGGCAGGTGTTTCTTGGACAGAGCCCGATCGGCCCCAAACTGTAACTGCAAACTATGTTGTGTCACAGGCCCCTGGGGCAGCCTCCAGAGTTCTGCGGTCGCTGTGGTTTGCTCAAAAAAGCCCACCATGACCGCGAACCACCTATGGAGTTTCCATTGAAATAAGTTGCACATACCTGTTGGCTGCCGAGAGGTCAAAAGGTCAGAGGGCCCCGAAAATCAGCATGGTGGTCATACAGGGGCCCCTGACATGAGACCCAGAGTGTTGGGCCGCAGATTGCTTCTATGTACGTTTTTCAACACAAGAAAAAAATTGGTTTGTTGACTTGGCCCGATTGGCCCTGAACAACATATATGTTGCATCACAGGCCCCCGGGGCAGCCTCCAGAGTTCCGCGGTCGCACTGGCTAATTTGCCCAAAAAAAAAAACATGACCGCAAACCACCTATGGAGTTTCCATTGAATAAGTTGAAGATGGTACGAGACCGTCCAGAGGGGTCAAAAGGTTGCAGGACCCCGAACTTTGGCACAGAGCACCACCGTCGGCCCCCCTAGCCGGGTCCCTAAGTTCCGTGGCCCTAGCTGCTTCCTGAGCCTTTCAGGCCTGGCCAACGCAACCGCCCTCTTAGGCCTTCTCCCATAGAGCTCTATGTGAGACAGAGGGCCGTACGAAGAGGCCAGAAAAAGGTTCAGAGCATCCACCAAGCTTTGTGACACAACTCTCTGCCAAATCTGGGGCCCTTTGGGCCCGCGGTGGCCGAAGGGGGGCCGCTGACACGTGTAACCTATCCCATTTATTTTAATAGGTGGTTCGTGGACACCCAGCAGAATGGCCCCTGTGGTCTCAAACGGCTCCAAATTGAAATGGGCTGACTGGCAGGGCCCCCTCAAATGATCCACAAAGTTTGGGGCCCGCAGGTCCTTGCAAATGCTTAATTGGCTGAGCAGGGGAGGGATGGATCGAGTCATTTTCTCTGAATATTTCTTTCTGATTTTATTTCAAGTGCTTGCCCTGTGCCAAGAGATACAGGACTGGAATAGGGGATGCACAGGGCTGTGACGATCCAGCAGTCGAAGCTCCCACGGTTTTACGCCAAAATAAAGATCCCTTTGACCGCTCAAACAAGAAGATCCCACATACAGCTTATTTAATGGGGCCCGCGTAGGCTGTCCGTGGACAGTGCTTTTTTAGGCCACAGAAGTGGAGATTCCTGACCCTTCTGCTCCCCCGAATGAACCCCATAATCGTTCCTGATGTGAATGGTGACCCTTTACCAGGGTGTCTACAGACAGCCTACCTAGGCCTGATCAGATAAGCAACAGGTGGGATCTTTTTTCTTGACCCATCTGCTCAAGCCACACAACCTCAAAAAGTCTCAAAAAAAACCCATTGAGGTGGATATGCAAGTTCCCCTGGGGCACCTATAGGCGTCACAACTTTGAAATTCCACTGTGCCCAAACCTGTGTTTCTGTGCTAGTCTGGACATCCTTGCCTATAGTGTGAATTTGGAGACATTTGGAGAAACTTGAAAATCTGACCGTTTGCCAAGCTCTTACAAGGACAAAACTGCTGGATATGCCACAAGTGGGATGTTACTATATCATGTTCAGAAATATGAATATCAATAATTAAATTGATAAAAAATGGCTGAGCACCACTATTGATGCATTTTAGCCAAACTCCAACGCAAGTTGACATCTTCAGGAGTGAAAATATTGGCCAAAAAGCAAAGTTGTGGACACTAGAGATCTCATTAAGGACTATAGAACCTTCAAAATCTGAAAAATAATGTCAATTGTTAATTCGAGCAACAACAAAAAAAGGCTGCTAAATTAACCAAACTCCAACATCATCAGAAGTGGGGACCTCACTGAGTACTATAGCACCTTTGGAATCAGAAAATGAAAATGCATATTTGATAGTAGTAATTTATTCGTGAGGTGGATACCACTTAGGTGGACGAATCATGTAAAACATCCCACCTGTAGCTTATTTAGTGGACCCTAAGTAGGCTGTGTGTGGACATCCCACTTGTAGCTCATTCAGTGGACCCTAAGTAGGCTGTCTGTGGACATCCCACCTGTAGCTTATTCAGTGGACCTTAAATAAGCTGTCTGAGGACATCCCACTTGTAGAAAAATGGGTTTCAGAAATATTTTCAGAAATGCGGGTCCCCTAGATGGCCACAAACAGCCTAATCATCCCCCTGACCACTTTCTGACCACTGGCAGCCTACTTGTTTTGCTGATCACCTGTCTGAGAACATCCCACCTGTAGTTTATTCAACTGCTGAATAGCTGATTAACCTTCAGCTGGGATGTTCGCAGAGATCCTACCTAGGGTCCATTGAATAAGCTACAGGTGGGATGTCTAAAGACAGCTTAATAAGCTACAGTTGTGATGTCCACAGACAGCTTAATAAGCTACAGTTGGGATATCCACAGACCGCTTAATTTCTGCACAGGTACCTACTATCCTGAGCGCTGGCAAAAGCATCAGTGCTGTCATCCTCCATGTGGGGACGAACGACACCGGGCTGCGGCAGTCGGAGATCCTGAAGAGGGATTTTAGGAGCCTGATCGAGACGGTTCGACGCACCTCGCCTGCCATGCAGATTATCATTTCTGGATCGCTTCCTACCTACTGCAGAGGAAATTAAAGGTTCAGTAGACTTTTTGGTCTGAATGAATGGTTATTAACATGGTGTAATGAACAGAAATTGCTCTTTGCCAATAACTGGAATCTTTTCTGGGAGCATTCTAGGCTTTTCCATGCTGATAAGCTGCACCCCAGTCAAGCTGGAGCTGAACTTCTGTCGGACAACATCTCCAGGATGCTTCTGACTAGTAAGTGAAAATTCACAAAAATCACATTTTAGCCATATAGACTCTTGTTTGTCCCACTTAAATTACAGTAATGCATGTCTAGCTAACCCCATAGAGACCCCATCAAGAAATAAATGTACCGTGTGCTCTAGAAAAAATCAGATTAAAGAAAAGATTAAAACCAGAAAAAATGATATAAAGAGAAAATACAAATTTTGTAAAGCTTGGTTTCCTAAATATCAGGTTACTAGCCCCTAAAGCACTTATCATAAATGAAATAATAACAGATAACAATCTTAATGCACTCTGTCTCATTGAAACCTGCCTGAAACAAAATTACTATATTAGTTTAAATGAAGCAACTCCTCCATAAACTGCCACCTTATTGTGAACCGCTACCTTATTGTGGTGGAGGAATTTGAGTGCCTGAGTGATTCTAAGAACTATGTTGTCGGGGGCTAATGCCCCTGGTAGCGTCTCCCAAGGCAAAAAGGTCTTAGGTGACAGGTCAGACTAAGGGCGGTTCAAAAACCCCTTATGAATACAAAAACATCAAGGACTGTGACGTCGCCCGGTATAGCGCAGCCGGGGCCCCACCCTGGAGCCAGGCCTGGGGTTGGGGCTTGTATGCGAGCGCCTGGTGGCCGGGTTTTTTCCCAAGGAACCCAGCCGGGCTTAGCCCGAAGGAGCGATGTGGGACCATCCTCCCGCAGGCCCACCACCTGCAGGAGGTGCCGTAAGGGGGCGGTGCATTGTGAAACAGGTGGTGATCGAAGGTTGGGACCATGACAATCTGATCGTCAGGCACAGAAACTGGCTCTTGGGACATGGAATGTCACCTCACTGGGAGGGAAGGAGCCCGAGCTTGTCCGGGAGGTGGAATGGTACCAACTAGAGATAGTTGGGCTCACCTCCACGCACCGCTGGGGCTCTGGAACTCAACTTCTGGAGAAAGGCTGGACTTTCTTCTACTCTGGAGTTGCTCACGGTGAGAGGCAGCGGGCTGGTGTGGGCTTCCTTATAGCTTCCCAACTTAGCCGCCATGTGTTGGAGTTTTCCCCGGTGAATGAGAGGGTCGCCTCCCTGCGCCTTAGGGTCAGGGACAGGTATCTCACTGTGGTTTATGCTTACAGGCCAAACACCAGTGCAGAGTACCCAGCCTTGTTGGAGTCCTTGGGAGGGGTGCTGGAAGGTGCTCAGACTGTGGACTCCATTGCTCCACTGGGGGACTTTAATGCCCACGTAGGTAATGAAAGTGATACCTGAAGAAGCGTGATTGGGAGGAACGGCCTCCCTGATCTGAATCCGAGTGGTGTTCTGTTATTGGACTTCTGTGCTAATCACAGTGTGTCCATAACAATCACCATGTTCAAACATAAGGGTGTCCATCAGTGCACATAGCACCAGGACACCCTAGGACGGAGGTCAATGATTGACATTGCGGTTATATCATCTGATCTCCGACCATATGTCTTGGACACTCGGGTGAAGAGAGGGGAAGAGCTGTCAACTGATCACCACCTGGTGGTGAGTTGGATCCGCTGGCAAGGGGGAAAGCTGGACAGACCTGGCAGGCCCAAGCATATTGTGAGGGTCCTCTGGGAACTGAAGGATTAGGATTTCTACCATCCTATCCGGTCCTATCCATCTCAGCATGGATGTTTATCCTTTCCTCATCATCCTATTTCTTATTATTTTCATTAAAGATAATTAATTGATTATTTGAACAACTATTTAACTTTGCATTGATTTTAACTAATTAATAAGTTAAATACACTGCTTTATGTAAGAATGTTCAGTGCATTGCCTGTCTCTTTAAAACTATTTTCAGTAGCCACCAAACTAGGTCAGAGGTCACAGAGACCTTGAGTGGAAATGAACGGCTGAGGACTTGAAACAACTTCTATTGTTTCTATTGTTATTTCTATGAGTTAATACTATCTAAAATGTAGTGTAGTAATGTAGTGATTTTGCTATTTTTTACAGTTAATTCTTTAAAAGTAATTTTACTTTTTATTCAAGATAGACTTTTAACTGTCTGAATGTAGATTATACCGGTTTTTAACCAGTTTTGATAAAGACGACTGAGAAGTACATTGCCTTGGATAAGAAACAGATTGTACTGTAAGTGTGTGTGCTCTATTTGATTGTACTTTCAATCTATTGAATGTCTGACGTTTATGCTTAAGATATTGTTCAGAATTGTATGCACGCACCCACGTGGAAATTTTCTAAGTCTATCTGTGTTTTAACCAATCAGGTTAAAACACCTATATGCATGACGCAGTTTCTGACATTGTGTAAAGAGTATAATTGCTGCATTGTTGTACTGTAAGGCTGAGCGGCCTAGGAACTCATTGCGAGTGTTGAAGCTGGCTTCTGCTGATGAAACTGCAAACTATCTTCAGTAAATTTTATTTGTTTATTTATTTGAATCTCTGACTCCGGCTCTTCTTCATCTGACAGACTGGTCATTCTTTGGGTTAAAACTGTAATTACCCCTACAGTTTTTGGTGGAGGATGCGGACATTTGTCTACTGGTGACACCGTAAATCAATCAACAAAAAAAAGAAAGGTAAGAAAAAAATAATTTAAAATATATTATAGACTAGGGATTGTCTGTGAAGTAGTGGTTAGTAACGGAACGCTGTGGGTTTTCTCATTCAGACGTGAATGAAAGGCATCAGTGGATTCACAAAAATTTGTGGTAAATCCCGTGGTAGAAAGCTGGTGCGTTTTATGGTACACCAATAATGATACTGATACGTATAACAATAATTGAAAGGTGTACCTACTCCATCCAGAGTTAAGTACTCCGTAATGGGTGTGTAAGAGGCTTTTGAAGCCATTCTCGGGATAAAACTTGAACTGGTTTTTGTATTTAGTAGTGACTAAATAAACTCAGAGAGTGTTATAAGTTCCACCACTGCTATCTTTCTGCTTCACAAACCAGGGCATGCCCGATTTTTTAAGAATAGTGTAGGTCAGTTTAATAGGGAAAGAAATAATTGAACAAAAATAACATTATAATAGAGATCCATTAGATAGTAGTGGCCACAAAAGTCAGATAAGATACTTAGAAATATCAGGGCGAGGTTGATTGATCAATGATGCACCAGGAGCAATCCCGAGAAAAATATGACCCTAACTGGATTGGACCGGTCTGGACAGTTTGCACCTCTTGGGGATGGTTTGCAGATTCATCAAGCAGAAGCCAAGCGCTGTTGGTAAGATTGCCCTCTCAATTTCTTGTTGCTTTTGGTATTGAACTCTGACATAAAATAACTGAGAAATTAAGTAGTTTGCTCAGTCTCCATAAGAATTATGAAACAGAAGAGAGCAGAATGCGGTAAATAGCTCAGCTAAGCTCTCGGGTTAAAATGATTTTAGTACTGATTTTAAGAAAGATTATTCTTTCTTTGGCATTTCATTGTAATTGAAAAGCTAAAATCTAAATATTGAGTGTCTAGTAGCAAAAACCACAAGCACAGAAATGACAGTAACATTTAATGGGAATAAAGAACAGTTTATGTTTTGACTTAGAAGATATGATTCTGTGTGACTGCTCTGTTATCTTAGTTTAGTTCTCACCATGACTGGTTTTGGCTGTAAAAAGTAACAGAGACATGTCCGAATAAAAATGTGCCATGTAAGTCTGTGCAAACAAGCAGCTTCGTGGTTGGGTTTATATATTTTTATTAATAAAAAGTAACATAAATGGGGATTTCAAATATTAACTTGATGGATGCAGTTAACCCCTGAAAGATCTAAAACTATTGTTGACTGTAAAAGCATTAACTTTGAAAATGCATGTCAACTCTGTTTTATATGTTTTAGGACGAGCTTGAGTAAAAAGATTTTACAATAAAATTATGTTATTGAGGTTAATGTTGTGTTTAATGTATGTTCTAAATGAGTAAACATGCATTAACAGTTCTGGGTTCAGTTCATCAGAACTCTCTCTCTCTCATTCGATGTCAGCTTAAGACCTACTATCTGCCTGTTCCATAACAATTGATAAGCACAGTGTTCAGTTGAAAATCACAAACACTATTATGTAAAAGAAATGTTAGAATGAATATAGAAATTCTACATATCAATGTTTATGCACTAATAGAGGTATTCGTAATTTAACATTAAATTTAACAAATAAGAGATTATAAAATGCTTTTGTTAAAGCATCTTTAAAACACTAATATACCCCCTGAGCTATAGAGACAATTAATTTGAACATTTGTTATTACTGTTTGGAAATTTCTTGTCTTGTCTTCAGTGGTGTATTACTGTTTGTAACTTTAACAACATCTAAAGTTTGTAACTTATCTTTAGTCTTCACCATCACATACAGAGCCCGGTGGCTACTGAGGTACCCTGACACTGAATGTATTAGGGTGATATCTAAACTCCCTGAATGATCTCAGCTTGATGTTCAGTTGATTTAAGTGTTTGATTAACCTGTCTCAATGTCTGAATTCTAGTAGGTAGTCTCAATGGCTTTCATGGTTCTTGAATGCACTTTCCCAAGTTGCAGAAAATACTGGATCAAGAAGGAAGCCTGCACAGGAGCTGCAGTGTGAGTGGCAGTTGACCAGTTGGCTTGAGGGGGGTTACCCTAAGACGGATAAGACCTTCTTTTGGCCAAGGAGATAGTGACCCAAAGGCACAGGACCCCCATGCCACAGCTGGGATATCTACCCAGAAAGGGGGGTGTTTAATATGGAAGATGGGTGCTGGACTGGGAATCGATCGAAGTCGATCGATCGAAGCGGTGCATGCTGGTTAGAAATTTTGTCTGGATTGATGCTGCGCGGACACCACGTGAGTGTCACATGTGGCATCAAAGTACCGTGACAGCAGACCGAGATCAGATGACTGATTTAAGCCGCGGTCACACTGAACTTTTCTCCCAATAGACTTCCATTCATACGCACGCGAATGCGTCAGACCGGAAACGCAGGGTCATGTGTCGGAGTTTCGCAGGTTGCTGCAGTGCAAAGTTCAAGCTTGGTGAACTTTGACCTGCGAAATCGCATCACTTGACTGCGTGAGACCAATCCAGCATCAAAACATGACCTCTCTGAACAGAAATTTAAAACATGGAGCATTCGCTCGCTTTTTTAAATGTCTAATCATTTTGTTTAATCCCGCCCCTTTTCGCTGCGCCGTACAACAGAATTTCGCAAGCTCAAACTCTAGTGTGACTTTGGCTTTAGCCCATGCAGTGTCTGAAGAGCGCCTGCTGAAGCTTCGATGACGACACTTATGTTACACGATTGGCTGAGTTCACCGCATGACAACAACCACGTGTGTTTCTGGTTTATTATTCCATCTCACAAATTTCAAAACAAACAATTAACTTTTCATGCAATCTCTACCTTGTACACATCATGCTTATTAAAAGAAATATTTTACTGCAGTATCATCTTTTGTTAAATAATTTGTTCATAATGACTAGGTTGTTTGCATAGATTTATTTTCTACCTTTTTATACAGATTATTTACTGTATTCAGCTCCATAAAATATTTAAATGATATATTTTAGTGAATATCCTAAATATGAACTCAAATAAGTCTTACAGACTTGTAATAAATTAAAAAATTATCATCCTGCCACCCTAAAGGTTTCTTAACAAATGAAGTTAAATAACTATTTTTATTAAATAATTCTTAAATGATTTATATGATTATAAATATTTTTTTCCCTGTCTTGTTTATGCACAAGTTTTTAAAGTGACATTGATGTACCTTGCTCTTTTTGGGAAACTTCTACTTTAAGTGTAGCTCACTTATAGGAATGTCCTTTTGTTCAATCTTTTTGGATTAAAGTGCTTTTTTGAAAGGGCTTTCATTATCCAAAATAATCTTAATCATTGTTTAAGACTTAATCAAAACACCTTGGTTTGGGTTATACATTATTAAATATTGGAAAGTTTTATATCTAAATTGTAAATAAATGTAAACCCTTTTTAGCATATTCAAACAAGAAGCCTAAAGAGTGCTGTTTAAACTCCTAGAATTTGTGCTTATTGCTTTGTATTTAATAGGCCTGTTCGTTTTTATGTTTATATTGCCCTCTCGTTTCCCCTTATTTCTCTTATGCGTTTGTTATATGTTTAATTCCTTATTGTTTAAAAATTAACTATAGTTTGTAGAGACTGTATTCTGTTTTATTTGTACTGTAAATCTTTTATTGTTATAAATAAAAAAATTTTAAAAATGATGATGACACCATGTGATTGGTCATGACTGCCGCAACTTTGAGCCCCGAAGCGTCCGGCTGTCCGGCTTGAAGGCTCCGTTTACAACTCCGCCCCCGAAAAACAACAGCAAAACAACACAGCTGATTGTCTTAGAAAAGACATTGATTATGAACAGGAAAATTTTGAAACCTGCTAAGAGACTTTGTAAAACTAGATGAAACTGGATAGAGAATTTTAAGAATAAATTTGTGTGAGTTCAACACCTATAGCAAGCTTAATTATGAGGTGTCACAATATTCATATTATGGTACAATAATGCTTATTGTCATGGGGGAATAATTTGTACCTGTTGTATGAATATTGTTACTAACCTCTGGAATGAGTGTGATATCATTACAGATTGTCTAAGCGAAATATCAAACATTCCAGAGGTTAATAATGCTGAGTAAATCAGATTTTTCCAATGGTTAATGATGACTTCCTGTTTCAGATTACTCTCTGAAATAATAATTACTTAAAAAAGTTTTATTAATTTATAGCTGATTTTGAAGTGTAATTGAAGACTCATCTATATTAGGTTATAAAAGCGTCTAAATTCACTGAGAGTTTAAAGGTTAATTACAGTTAACTCTTTGCTATCTTATTGTTTAAGGTATGATGGCATTTAAACAGTGACAGTGGCTAAGTCACTAACCAAATTGTTCAGAGAGCACCCTCACTCTAGCACAGGAGAAATTCACACAGAATTGAGTTGAAGTTATTTGTGTTAAAGGCAAATGCAGCAATAAGTCACTGTCTATGTGTGTGTGTGCTCAAGGGCAGAGGAAAATAATTGTTTGGATGTTGTATAGAACAGAGAGATAAAGTTGAATGAAAGCGTTTGAATCTGATAGTTAAATAGCTGATGTAAAAATTTCATCATGCAAAAAAGTCAGTTTATACTGCTGCAGCAAACATGAACATTTAAAAAAAACAAAAATGCAGCATGAGCTTTAAAAACATTTTGAAGCAGTCAAGTCAACTCAAGTCAATATTAATGTTGTGAATACTGACAGTGCTGTTTGAAAATGTTTCTCACTTATGTACAGAAACTTAGACTGTCTTTGAATGAAACTTTGATAGTCCATATCCAAGCAAGAATATTGATTATATGTGGTAATATAATTATTAAATCAGTCTGTTCTTGTTGGTGATGTTTGTGAACAGGTTTTACTGTCAAATGACAAATATGAAAGATGTTCATCCTGTGAGCATTTCTAATTGACCAAACAGTAAGAATCAGGTTTAGTCTTATTTCTGTTGAAAGATGCTTGAGTTTGAATTACTTATGTTTGATCTTTGTTGAATTAGACTAAACTTGTGTTAAACCCCTAAAAACTAGGAACAAAAAAAAAATGGATTCACAATCCTTCTTCTTGCATGATAATGAATTGGATTAATAGTTTTGTTAAAAAAAAAAAAAACATTACATCTTTTTTTTGGTCTTTAGTTAACAAATTATATCTATATCTAATCTCTTCAAGGTTACTGAGGGTCTGGCTCAATGTCATGAGTGCAATAACAGTGTTTATTCATTTAGCCCGGCCTCCAGAGAATGGATTTGATATTAGTTTGTTAACTTTGAAGGTGCATTTGGCTCATTATAGCCAAGACATGGGTGTTTGCACAATTCCTATTAATGATACACAGGAATGTGTTGCATCACTACAATCACGTCATGATTTGAATGAAAATATATTTTGTTAAGTGGACTTGACTGACATGGAGTTCAGCAAGGTGGTAATTAAACATGGTAATGGTGCTGAATTAGACTATTGTGCTGTTGTCATGTTTAATGTGTGTTAATGTACAAGTGTTTCATTATCCTAAATTAAAGTTACAGAACATGCTGATGAATGTTTTGAGACTGGTAAAGATTTTTTTGCAGGACATGAATTTGAATCCTGTGTGGCTTAGGTCAAGTGGATGACCTTTTGGGTCTGATCAGAAGAACTCTGAGTCTTAAAATTATCCTGGATGTTTGTATTCATAGTTGGAGCAGGTTGTAGATGCATCAGAGGATGTATCAATGAAAGTTATAAAGTATGCGTTGTTTGCTTCTGAAGGAATATTAGGGATTGCGCATTAGTGTTCATAGTCTGGGCTTCGGTCCGCTGCTTTTTTTCGTATGTTTTCACTTCTGCTTGCAGGACCCTTAATCCCACTGATGATGAGAAACGTCTGCTGACACTGACGAACCGTCTTCGAAGCCGGATGGCTTGATGATTACGAACCCCTGGTTAAGTAGAGACTGGAAGCACTCTTAGCATGGGGACTGGTCGTTTTAGTTGTCCCAACATGTCCATGAAAGAGCGAAGAAACTCTGTGACCTAATTAAGGGAGCATGAGTCATTACTTCTACTCTCTTTAGTGACCTCACTGGTTGACCGGAAGCAGAGTTTTGGGGCTCCGCGTTGGTCAAAATGGGGGCTGAAGGATTCGGATTTCTACCATGCCATTCAGTCCCATCCATCTCAGCGTTGATGTTTATCCTTTCCTCATCATCCCATTTGTTATTATTTTCATTAAAGATAATTGATTATTTGAACGACTATTTAACTTTGCATTGATTTCAACTAATGAATAAGTTAAATACACTGCTTTATGTAAGAATGTTCAGTGCATTGCCTGTCACTTTGAAACTATTTTCAGGAGCCAGCAAACTAGGTCAGAGGTCATGGAGACCTTGAGTTGAAATGAACGGCTAAGGACTTGAAACAACTTCTATTGTTTCTATTTTTATTTCTATGAGTTAATACTATCTAAAATGTCTTAAGTGATTTCGCTATTTTTACGGTTAATTATTTTAAAGTAATTTTACTTTTTATTCAAGATAGACTTTTAACTGTCTGAATGAAGATTATACTATATTATTTTGATAAAGACAGCTGAGAAGTACACTCAGCCTTGGATAAGAAACAGATTGTACTTTAAGTGTGATTTGATTGTAGATACTTTTAACAGGTCTGGAGTTAGTTCTAAACAGTCTATTGAATGTCTGACGTGTATGCTTAAGATATTGTTCAGAATTGTACGCATGCACCCACGTGGAAATTTTCTAAGTCTATCTGTGTTTTAACCAATCAGGTTAGAACACCTATATGCATGATGCAGTTAATGACATCGTATAAAGAGTATAATTGCTGCATTGTTGTACTGTAAGGCAGAGCGGCCTAGGAACTCATTGCGAGTGTTGAAGCTGGCTTCTGCTGATGAAATTGCAAACTATCTTCAGTAAACTTTATTTATTTATTTGAATCTCTGACTCCGGGTCTTCTTCATCTGACAGACTGGTCATTCTTTGGGTTAAAACTGTATTTACCCCTACAGAATGTCTGGCTGAACCTCAAGTCAGAGGTATTTTCAACTCTCACCTCCGGAAGAGCTTTGACCAGATCCCGAGGGAGGCTGGAGACATGGAGACTGAATGGTCCATGTTCTCCGACTCCATTGTTAACGCGGATGTGAGGAGCTTTAAGGTCTGTGGTGCCTGTCGGGGCGGCAATACACAAACCCGGTGGTGGACACCGGAAGTAAGGGATGCCGTCAAGCTGAAGAAGGAGTCCTACAGGGCTTGGTTGGCTTGCAGGACTCCTGAGGCAACTGATGGGTATCGGAAGGGCCAAGCGTGCTGCAGCCCGGGCGGTTGCGGAAGCAAAAACTCGGGCCTGGGAAGAGTTCAAGGAGACCATGCAGGTAGATTATCGGTCGACCCCAAAGAGATTCTGGCAAACTGTTCGGTGCCTCAGGAGGGAAAAGCAGCTCCACATCGACACTGTTTACAGCGGAAGTGGGGAACTGTTGACCTTGACTGGGGATGTGGTTGGACGGTGGAAGGAATACTTTGAGGATCTCCTCTGCGGTAGTTTGTAAGCTCCGCAGTGGCAAGGCAGCGGGGGTGGATGAGATTCACCCTGTGTATCTTAGGTCTCTGGATGTTGTGGGGCTGTCTTGGCTGACACGTCTCTACAACGTTGCAGGTTCGGGGAAAGTACCTCTGGACTGGGCAACAGGGGTGGTGGTTCCCATTTTTTAAGAAGGGGAGGGTGTGCTCTAATTATAGGGGGATCACACTCCTCAGCCTCCCGGGGAAAGTCTATGCCAGAGTACTGGAGAGGAAAATCCGGCCGATAGTTGAACCCAGGATCCAGGAGGAACATGTGGTTTTTGTGCGGGCCGTGGTACACTGGACCAGCTCTATACCCTCACCAGGGTGCTTGAGGGTTCATGGGAGTATGCCCAACCAGTCCACATGTGTTTTGTGGACTTGGAGAAGACGTTTGACTGTGTCCCTCGTGGCATTCTGTGGAGGGTGCTCGGGAAGTATGGGGTCAGAGGCGCTCTGTTAAGGGCTGTCTCTTTCCTGTATGAACAGAGTAGGAGTCTGGTTCGCATTGCCGGCAATAAGTCAGACTTGTTACCAGTGCATGTTGGACTCTGGCAGGGCTGTCACCTTGTCACCAATTTTGTTTATAATTTTTATGAACGGAATTTCAAGACGCAGCCTCGGGCTGGAGGAAGTCCGGTTCGGGGACCACAGGATTTTATCTCTGTTATTCGCAGACGATGTTGTTTTGTTGGCTTCATCGAACATGGACCTTCAGCATGCACTGGGGAGGTTTGCTGCCGAGTGTGACACGGTTGGGATGAGAATCAGCACCTCCAAGTCCAAGGCCATGGTGCTCCACCGGAAAAAGGTGGTTTGCCATCTCCAGGTTGGAGGAAAGTCCTTACCCCAGGTGGAGGAGTTTAAGTATCTCGGGTTTTGTTCACGAGTGAGGGAAGGATGGAACATAAGATTGACAGGCGGATTGGTGCAGCGGCAACAGTAATGCGGTCGATGTACCGGTCCGTTGTGGTAAAGAAGAAGGGCCCCGCCCTCCATGGCAACTGCTCATTGGAAAGGGATTGGAAGGGGATGGATCAGATCAGGTCCGTTAGAAACTCACTGCAGCCCTAAAAACATTGCTTTTTGCATTAGCTGGCTTGCGCCTAGCTGTGCTCTCTGCCCCCTGTCGCCTGCCCGGACATTGTGCCGCCACGTGATTGGGTGACCACGAACTCTCCATGCAAACCTCTTAAGTCTCGGACCGCGAAACCGCACAAACTCAGCAGCGTCCGTTACCCCGGCAATTTAGAACAGCCTCCGCTCACGAGCGGGAATCCCCGGATTCCCGCTCAGATCAGGAGTGCTGCGTGTTTCCTCAGGCCAGCCCGGCGAGGCAAACTCCAGTCAAGAAGACTTCAACGAATTCGCAAGTAACACGAACAACTGTTGTCTCTTACTGATTTGGTGCATATGATCTTCAGCAGTTAAAGATAAGTCAAATCTCTGCTTTTGTGGTTTCTCAGGTGATTCTAAGATCTAGTAAGAAATGCTAGAAGTAATTTGGGACAGTAGTTAACTCATTTTGCATCCTCTGAACTGCCTGTGTGTATGTGTGAGTGTGTGAATGTGTGTGTGCTTTTGTTTGTTGTTTGCTTATTACGTAGTTTCATTTATCAAAGTGTAGCTCAAAAAATCTTTGTTCTCCTTTTGTGAACTGTGTTCTTGTTTTATAAGCTTCTAAGTCATTGCCTCAAGCTGTAGATTTTGTTACCTTGCTAAAAGTTAACCCGATTCTGTGTTATGTTATTATCGTTGGCCATAAAAAAATATATACAAAATAGGTAAAATACTGTGTCTTATCTTTGCGGGACAAACGGTAGATAAAGTGTGAATCTTTTAATCTAATTCAATCTGACTTAATTGAGTTGAATAAATGATTTGAATCTTCAGGGTCCGATTCATTGATATGAACTAATAAATGCCTGATCGATCTTATAATGTAGGTTGATTTCTTACACAGCTATAGGAGGGCTCTTAAGTCTGCCAGGGCTGAACACCTCCGCAAACTGAGAGAAAATAATCATAACAATCCTAGATTTTTTTATACACCATTGCAAAATTATAGTAAACATTCCACAATCAAAATAACCTACAATGCTTCAAAATCATAGAACAGGAAGAGCTAGATAAAGTTATAAATAGTTCTAAACCAGCTATGTGTATGTTAGACCCAATTTCAAAAAAATTACTGAAAGAACTGCTACCTGTTATAGGAGAACCTCGCCTTAACGTTATCAACTCTTCTTTATCTTTAGGCCATGTTCTGAATACTTACAAGCAAGCTGTTATGAAACCTATTATTAAGAAACCACAACTGAACCCCAGCAACTTAGCTAACTATAGGCCTATTTCAAATCTTCCATTTATGTCTAAAATACTAGAAAAAGTAGTTTCTGTCCAATTATGCTCCTTTCTGCAGACAAACAATATTTTTAAAGTGTTTCAGTCAGGATTCAGGCCTCATCACAGTACAGAAACCCCATAAGTGAAAATAACCAACGATTTACTCTTAGCTGCTGACCAAGGGTGCATCTCGCTATTAGTTTATCTTAGTGCCACATTTGACACCATCGACCACAATATTTTCATAGACTGCTTAAATTTTACAGGTGTCCATAGACAGGCTCTTCAATGGTTTAAGTCATACTTAGCTGACCGTTACCAGTGAATATTAATGGAATATTAATGGACAGCATTCACAAGTCAGGTCAGTAAAGTACTGGGTGCCTCAAGGATCAGTTTTAGGCCCTTTGCTGTTTACAACATACATGCTACCCCTGGGAGACATTATTAAAAGACATGGGGTCAGCTTTCACTGCTATGCAGATGATACTCAATTATATATTTCAACTAAACCTGATGAGATGTCTGAACTGTCTGAGTGTATTAAAGATTTTAAAGACTGGATGACCAACAATTTTCTTCTCTTAAACTCAAACAAAACAGAATTATTATTATTATTATTGGGCCTAAATCCTGTACACAGCACTTCTCACAACTCAATTGTGAGACTGCAATTAGAGGGGTCAAAGTTGTTAAAGCTCTGGGTGTCATATTACACAGCAATTTAACAATTAAAAATCATATATCCCATGTCACAAAAACTGCCTTCTTTCATCTGAGAAGTATGAAGTATGCTATCCATATCAGATGCAGAAAAGCTAGTTCATGATTTTATGACTTTTAGGCTGGAATACTGTAATGCTCTGTTTGCTGGCTGGCCAGCATCCTCTATTAACAAAATGCAGCTTTTTACCAGGTCTATAAAATATGGTCAAATCACCCAAATTTTATCCTCCTTACACTGGCTGCCTGTTAAGTTTCGTATTGAATATAAAATATTGCTTCTTACCTATAAAGCTTTAAATAATCTAGCTCCTGTTTTTCTAACCAACCTTCTGTCTCGCTACAATCGCTACAATCCAACCCGATCTTTAAGACCTTAAAACTCAGGGCCTCTGGTAGTACCTAAAATAGCAAAGTCGAGTAAAGGAGGTCGAGCCTTCTCATTTATAGCCCCTAAACTCTTGAATAGTCTTCCTGATA
The DNA here is from genome assembly GCA_903798205.1 of Danio tinwini. NCBI lineage: Eukaryota > Metazoa > Chordata > Actinopteri > Cypriniformes > Danionidae > Danio > Danio tinwini. The sequence goes on from CAIGQZ010032975.1 coordinate 33,581, forward strand.
ATGTCTGAGGCTCAGACACACTCTCACAATTCAAAACTAGATTAAAAACTAGATTCAAATCTTTTTAGCAAAGCATACACTCAGTGCATCACTTTGCGGTATGATGCATGAGTATGCCCCACGTAGGTTTTTTGCATCTCGTTTATATACACTATGAACAACAGCTATGCTAATTATTCTTTATTCTCTATTCCACCTGGGGGTACTCAACCCGTGGCCCTCAAACTATGCAGCGCCACTGATGTGATCCAAGACCAGCGACAAGATGATCCCAAGGTTTTCATAATCCTGGACCAGGCCATATCTTGAGCAGCTGCTGTGGTGGTCATGGAAGAGTGGATAGCATGAGACTGAGGTTCAGCATTCTCTAGCCTCCGGCACCTAGACTGCAGCTCTGCAGAAGACGTTTGGCCATAGGAGAAATGGTCGTGCCCAACTTAGCCTGGTTTCTCTCAAGTATTCACTTTCACAAATTGTTTTTTTCCTCGCCACTGTCACCACTGGCTTGCATGGTTTGGGATCTGTAGAGCTGTGCATCGATGGAATTGCTCTTCAGTGTTTGGACTCTCAGTAGTGGTTATTAAACCACACTGAACTGAGCTAAACTGAACTGAACTTAAACACTAAAAACTGAACTGACGCTGTTTCAATTTACTATAATCTTCTTTGTGAAGCTGCTTTGACACAATCTACAATGTAAAAGCGCTATACAAATAAAGGTGAATTGAATTAAATTGAATAGTCAAATATCTATTTTTAAATATTTTCACAGAGGGTAGCTTGAAAGCTGAGGGAAAAGAAAGAGATCATTATGTGCTTCTGATGCAAAGTGTACCTGTTAACTTAAATTTAGCATATGCTAACTCACCAATTTAGAAAGTGCTTGAAAAGAGACGCATGTCAAGTCAAAAGTCAGTCAGCTTTATTGTCAATTCAACCACATGTATAGGACACACAGATAATCGAAGCCCATTACTCTCAGACCCTAGCTGTCTAACATATAATATTAATACAAAATACAAAAAGTTGTAAAAAGAATTTACAATAAATACAATGTAGTCTAAAACTATATACATAAAAAAAAAAAATATATATATATACATATATATATACATACACACACACATAAGATGTATACTAAAAATATACGTAAAAAATAAAAAATTTGTGAGCAATACAATTACAGTTAAGGACATATGGCAATGAGTGCAAACCAGAGTTGTGCAGATGTAAAGCAGTATTTACTGCAAAAAGGCTTGTAAACATGATAGCTATGATAAAGTGACAGTGTCATAGTGTATAGGGAGGTAGTATGATGTGACTAGCTAGCAGTCCAATGTAACATAAGATGACCAGTGCAGGTGTGTGTGTGTGTGTGTGTGTGTGTGTGTGTGTGTTTTCATGTGTGTCAGAGTCCAAAGGTGTGTGGGGAGGGAGGGGGGGAGTGGTGGCAGAGCTAAGGAGAGAGTTCAGCTTCCTGACAGCCTGATGGATGAAGCTGTCCTTCAGTCTGTTGGTCCTAGCCTGGAGACTCCGTAGTCTCCTCCCTGATGGCAGCAGACTAAAGAAGCTGTGCATTGGGTGGGTGAGATCTGCTGTTATGCAGAGGGCTTTTCAAGTGAGACGGGTGTTGTAAATGTCCTGGAGGAAGGGAAGAGGTGCACCAATGATCTTCTCAGCTGTTCTCACTATCCGTTGAAGTGTTTTCCTGCAGGATGTGTTGCAGGCTACAAACCACACAGTGATGCAGCTGGTTAGGATGCTTTCAATTGTGCCCCTGTAAAATGTGTACATGATTGGGGCTGGTGCGCTTGCTCTTTTTAGTTTGCGGAGGAAGTATAGACGCTGCTGTGATTTTTTTTTTTTTTTTTGGCCAGTGCAGAGGTGTTTTTTGTCCAAGAGAGATCCTCAGTGATGTGCACACCCAGGAACTTGGTGCTACTCATACCCTCCACAGACGCACCGTTTATGGTCAGAGGAGCATGCAGACGGTGCGCTTTCCTGAAGTCAACAACAATCTCCTTCGTCTTCTCCACATTCAGAAAAAGATTGTCTCTGCACCACTCGGCCAGACGGCTCACTTTGCTTCTGTAGTTTGTCTCATCACTTTTGTTGATGAGACCCACCAGTTGTGTCATCCGCAAACTTCATGAAGAGGTTGGATATGTGAGATGGTGCACAGTCATAAGTCAGCAAGGTGAAGAGGATGGGGCTCAGCACACATCTCTGGGGGGCCCCAGTGTTTAGAGTGATGGTGCTGGATGTTTTACTGCCGGACCGTACTGCTTGTGGTCTTCCAGTGAGAAAGTCCAACAGCCAGTTACACAGAGAGGTGTTGAGTCCCAGCTAAACCAGTTTTTGGGTGAGCTGTTGGGGGATGATAGTGTTGAATGCTGAACTGAAGTCTATGAACAGCATTCGGATGTAGGAGTCCTTTTTTCCCAGATGTGTGAGTGCTGAGTGGAGTGCAGTGGAGATGGCGTCATCAGTAGAGCGGTTGGACCGATATGCAAACTGAAAGGGGTCCAAGGAGGGGGGCAGGGCAGACTTAATGTGCTGCATGAAGAGCCGTTCAAAGCACTTCATGATGATGGGAGTCAGTGCAATTGGGCGGAAATTATTAAAGCAGGAAGGAGATGACTTTTTTGGGACCGGAATGATGGTGGTTGCTTTGAAACAGGTGGGGACGACAGCCTGGGTTAGAGAGATGTTGAAAATGTCTGTGAAGACACTAGTGAGTTCTAATGCACAGTCTTTCAGTACACGACCTGGGATATTGTCAGGGCCCGGAGCTTTGCCTGCGTTGATCCTTCTGAGGGACCTCCTCACACTGTTTGGAGACAGAGTCATCACCTGGTCACCAGGAGGAGGTGGCATCCTCTGTGCAGTGGTGCTGTTTTGACCCTCAAAATGAGCGAAGAATGTGTTTAGCTCGTTCAACAGAGAGATGGAGCCGTCACAGGTCTGTGGTTGGGGTTTGTAGTCTGTGATGGTCTGAATTCCTTTCCACAGACTCCGTGTGTCTCTGCTGTCATTAAAGCGATGGGCTATTCCTCTGGAGTACTGTCTTTTAGCCTCTCTGATGCCACGGGAAAGGTTGGCTCTAGCTGTCTTTAGGCTGGCCTCATCTCCAGCTCTGAAGGCAATGTTCCGAGCCTTCAGGAGGCTGTGGACCTCTCCTGTCAGCCATGGCTTCTGATTGGGACGGACAGTGATGGTTTTGGTGACTGTTATATTCTCAGTGCATTTGTTGATGTAGGCTGATACTGTCTCTGCATACTCCTGAAGGTCAGTGGTGTTGTTAAGGGTGGCAGCCTGCTTAAACATATCCCAGTCTGTGGTATTAAAGCAGTCTTGTAGAGCCTCTGAAGACCCTTCTGGCCACACTTGTATCTCCTTGCAAACCGGTTTGGTGACTTTAACAATCTGTCTGTAAGCAGGCATTAGCATGACAGTTATGTGGTCTGAGGCAATGAGGTCTTACCCACCACCGCCACGGGTCTTACCTCCCGCGACGATAGCTCTGTCTGCTTGGAAGCATGTTAGCTGGTTGAGCTGAATGGCGCTGTCCGGAACATTGTCACTGAGCCAAGTTTCTGTAAACACAAAAACACAACAGTCCTTTACAGTCCTTTGAGATGAACAAAGTAGACGGATATAGTCCAGTTTGTTGTCTAGCGAGCGTACGTTCGCTAGAATGATGGAGAAGATAGCAGGTTTGTGTGGGTTACCCGCTAGCCTAGTTCGAATCCCCCCGCGCTTGCCCCTCTTCCGCTTCCTCTTGCGCCGCTTGAGGTGCCTCCATTTCCAGCAAGGTGCTGAGGTGGGGGTTAGAGAATGAGTAGGCCTCCGGAGCAAACCGAGATCTTGCAGCTCCTCAGCGGAGTTTAACTTGCAAAGTTTGGTTCTGCCAATGTCAAGCAAAAATCAGTCAACAAGACGAAAAACACAAAAACACCAATTGTCAGTAGAGAGAAGCCACAGCCGCCATCTGAAGTGTATTCTGAAACCATTTTTTAAAGTGTTTCGTCTTTAAGTAATTTTGAAGCTTATTTTAAAAACACTGAGATCACACAATAACACTTTAATTTAAAATGGACGAATAGCTGCGAACATTAACTGTCAACGTCATTTTATCTTTCAGCTAACGTTAGCGCCAATTTACCGTGCCCACTGCCCAGCAACTGCTGAACATGAATCACGGTAGCACAACCATTTGACTTCTGGGGACTTTATGCAAGCCTGACAACACTATTCCACACTAAAAAGGTAAAGAGTTTACACTTTGGAACTTTGGTTGCTGCAATAAGATTATGTGTTGTGTTGAACCTGTGAGCCACTTCTGAGTCACAGCTGTTGGTTTTTCACTAAATTTAGCATTTATTACATGTTTGTGAAAGATATGCTTTAAGTTAAATAATTTTGTTGTGTCTTTTCTTATGTCTGCCAGAGGTTGTACACAACAAGGACCTCATAAGTCTGCATTTGAATTAGATACCTTTTAAGTATAAATAGTGATAAGTTTTGCTGTGCATATACATCACATTGTTATACATCAATTATTTTATTTTATAACCAAACTATTTAAAGTACTAATAAGTTATTTAACCCTTTCTTTAACTCGCAGAACTGGAAAATTCTGTGCTTCCGACTTTGCATAAATGTGGAATGGCCAAGTCTTTGAGTGCTAAGCTTCAGTGAGTATATTTAATTTATAAACTTTTAAACCAACTGTTCATCAGGTATGACATTTTGGAACTAAAGTTGTCATTTATTACAACATGCTCAAACTTCTGAACACTGTATCCTGTGTGCAAGAGACTCTGTTCTGCCTCTCTACAGTCAAGTCTAGACACAGTAAGACACCAGTCTCAAGGATAGTTAATGGTAAGCAGTGTTATAGTTTGTTATATGTTTGGGCCGATAAATTAACTTTTTCCTCTCTCCCACACTTCTCTTCTGCCATAAAAAGGTGCTGGCATATAATGTGGTAATGCCTCAGTGTGCACTGTGTTAGCACTGTATCATGGTGGAGCAGAAGAAAATGTTGAAAAGCATCTTTTTTTTTGCCCCATAAGTATTCTCTTTTCTTCAGGTAACCTTTGCTGTCTATGGGAGGATCAGAAAGCCCTTAGATTAACTATCAACTATATATTTTATTATGACAGTACACTTAAAATAATGGTTTGAACTCGTAAAAACTCTTTGAAGAGGTCCAGGATCTCTCCTTAGGTCCAAAGCCTTCCCAATCTATCAGATATTGGCGCAAGCCATTCCGCCACGAGAAGTCGAGAATTTTTTTGACATGGTAGATATTATCACCAATGATCTCCGTTTGGGTGGGTGGGGGTTGTTCTGTTTCTGTAGAGGGAGGAGAAACAGGATCAGTGAAGGGTTTAAGGAGTGATACATGGAAAGATGGTGATATTCTGTAGTGCGGTGGTAGGTTGAGACAGTAAGTGACGGGGTTGATCTGGGAGTGCACAGTGAACAGTCCCAGGTAGCAGGGACTCCGCTTTCTGCAGGGCAGATGGAGGCGGATGTCTCTGGTGGAAAGCTATACCTTATCCCCTGGTTAGATTCGGTAGGCGGTGACAATTGGCATGGGTGGTATACCTCCGCACTACCCGCTGAGTCCCACACCATCTCCCCCTCTTGGAACCACCGTGATCCACCGCGGGCACATCCGAAGTTTCCCCCATCTAGGGAAACAAGGATGGTTGATAACCTGGGAAACATTGGAAGGGGGTTAAGCCAGTAGAGGTTTGACAAAGAAAATTTTGAGCATACTCAGTCCACAGTAAATACTGGCTCCTGGTGTTTTGGTGACTGTTGCAGTACGTTTGGAGGTACCGGGAAATCTCTTGGATTTTACGCTGTAGGGGTATTTACAGTTTTAACCCAAAGAATGAGCAGTCTGTCAGATGAAGAAGAGCCGGAGTCAGAGATTCAAATAAATAAATAAATAAAGTTTACTAAAGATAGTTTGCAGTTTCATCAGCAGAAGCCAGCTTCAACACTCGCAATGAGTTCCTAGGCCACTCTGCTTACAATCACAAATCAATAACAATTATACTCACATGATGTCATTATCTGCGTCATACATATAGGTGTTCTAACCTGATTGGTTAAAACACAGATAGACTTAGAAGATTTCCATGTGGGTGCATGCGTACAATTCTAAATGTTGCAGGCCCCGCCTCCGGAGACCCAGCAGACAGATTACTGTAAAACAGGATAATTGAATCAAAACCACAGAGTCACGTCTGCTCCTTTGCAGCTCCTCTGGCGATCTGCTCATTTATTGTACATCAGAAAATAACAATAAAATTGCTTTTAAATTGTTCACAATTCACAATAAACTGTCTCTCACGTTGTCACTTTAGAACAGATAGAATCAATGATATAATCACTCCAGTGTTCACAACATCAAAAACCAATCACACTCTGTCTCATCTCATTTTCCCCCTTTTAGTTGTCCTTAAAATACTCAGTAAACATTTTAATCTGTAGTAACAAATTATAATTACAAATATATTATTTATAGATGTACATATATAGCTGTAAAACTAGTATAAACTCAGCAATACTCTTATTATCAGCCAATGTAAACTGAACTACACCGTTTCTTCTCATGTGGAGGCATTTTAGAGAGAGCCCTTAGCTGCAGCAGCTCTCTGTGCTTTTCTTCAGTGGGTGGTCACGTGACCGCTAAGCGCGCCAAACGTAAGTGCTGATTGAGCCTCACGGAGCCTTTTAACCATTATAAATGAACTCTTTACATGTTTAAACAAATGGCTTTTGCCTCAAAACAAATAATACAATAGTACAGACTATTATAGTAATCACTTTAGTCTTTAGTTTGTCTATATTTACCTGTAAAACAGGATAATTGAATCAAAACCACGGAGTTACGTCTGCTCCTTTGCAGCTCCTCTGGCGATCTGAGGGAGCGCGCAGTTCACCGTGGTAGATTCTCCTTCTTCTTCGTGGTTTTTTATTGGGGGTTGGCATTCAACTTTATGATGCATTTCCGCCATCTACTGGTTAGGAGTGTGGATCAGAATTGAAAGTTCTACCCTCTTATTCTTTAAATTCAAACTCTATTATATAGTCCAGTTTCTCTAAGAAAAATTAATAATGCTTTCATTTTTTTATCTTCTACTTCACTACTTAAAACCCTATTAATATCTATATTTTCAATATTTTTTCCAATGTCTATCATCATCATATCTCTTTCCCTTTTATATAATGGGCATTTCTTTATGATATGCTCTATATTTTCTTGTTCATTACACATATTACAATTTCCACTTTGATGTTTTCTTATTCTATACAATTTACTATTTAGGGCAGTGTGTCCAAATCTTAATCTTGAAATAACTGTTTCCTCACGTCTATTTCTCCCTACTGTTCTGTTTTTACCCACCATCCTCTGAATCATATAATACCATCTTCCTGTTCTTTCTTCTTCCCATTTCTTTTGCCATCTCTCTCTCACATACTTTCGAATAATTACCTTCATTTCGTTTTTACTAAGTCTTAGAAACATGTCAATTTGTGATTTTTTTTGTGGCCTCCTTTGCATATTTATCTGCTTCCTCGTTCCCTACAATTCCAACATGTGCTGGAACCCAGATAAAAGCTAAACAGATCTCTATGTTTTGAATACTGTAGATTAATTGTAAAATCCCAATTAAAATATCTGTTCTACCTTCTGATTGTCCTGTTTTAATTGACATTAAAGCTGAGCTTGAATCAGAGCATATAATTGTCTTCTTTGGTTTGTTTTCTTCTACCCATTTTAAAGCCAATAAAATTGCAATCATTTCACCTGTACAAACTGACAGTTTATCGGATATTCTTTTGTATGTCTTGATATTAAAAACTGGAACACTAAAAGCCACTGCTACTTTATTTTCCCTATCTTTTGATGCATCAGAATATATTTGAACATATTCTTCACAACTTCTTTTTATATATTCATATGTATTTTGTGCACTGGGTTTTGGGTCATCTCTTCCTTCTTTATTTAATTCTTTAATTATTTTAGGTATAACCCATCCAAAGTTTTAAATTTTACTCTTTCTTTTCTCCCATGTTGGTTCCAACAATATTCTTGACGGATGTTGTAGGTTATGCCCCATGACATTAATCCAATACCTTAAAGACATCTCAGTTCTTCTGATTTCTAAAGACATTTCCCCCATTTCTACTTGCAGAGCTGCAATTGGTGTGGATTTTACTGTTCCCGTACATAATCTTAAAGCCTTATATTGCACCTTGTCTATTTCTTTTAATAAACTGTTTGCAGCAGACTGGTATATAATGCACCCAAAATCAAACATAGATCTCATCAATCCTGTTTATATTTCTCTTAATGCTACTCTACTAGCTCCCCATTCTTTACCCGTTAAACATCTCATCACATTTACTACTTTTTTGCTTTTATCAACCATTTTTTGTATATGTGTTTTAAAAGTGAGTTTTTCATCAAACCATATACCTAAAAATTTAAAACATGACACTCTTTCTATTTCATGGCCATATAATTTAAAATTAATCCCTTTAGTTTTTCTACTTTTTGTGAATAGCATTACCTTTGTTTTTTCTACCGAGAATCTAAAACCCCACTTATATGATCATCTTTCTACTTTTGCAATTGCCTCTTGCATTTTCTTTAGAATAAATACTATGTTTTTTTCCACGTTTCCAAATTGCCCCATCATCTGCATAAAGGGATACACCCATTTCTTTTTCAATATCTGAAAAAACATCATTAACCATAATAGAAAATAATAAACGGCTAATTATACTTCCTTGTGGTGTACCATTTTCGATTTTTTCTATCCTTGACAATTCTTAACCAACTTTTACTTGTATTGTTCTTTCAAAAAGAAAATCTTTAATCCATTTTAACATTTTTCCTTTAACTCCTGCTATTTTCAACTTAATTATTAATCCTTCTTTCCACATCATATCATACGCTTTTTCAATGTCAAAAAATACAGAAATAACTTTTTCTTTATTAACCTGAGCTCTATAGATTTCATTTTCTAAACACACAGTCAGATCTGTTGTACTTCTCCCTTTCCTAAAACCACTTTGATAGTTTCTTATATATTCTCTAGTTTCCATATAATATGTTAGTCTTTGATTAATAATATTTTCTATAATCTTACTCAAATGAGATGTTAAAGAGATTGGTCTATAATCACATGGACCTTTCCCTTCCTTTCCTGGTTTACGGATTTGGATCACCACTGCTTCTTTCCAGCTTCTTGGTATTTTTCCTTTTTCCCATACTTTATTATAAAACTCTAATAAAATACCTTTTGATAATTCACTTAAATTTTTTAACATTATATAACATATTTGATCTTTACCTGGTGCAGATAAGTTGGTATTACTCAATGCCTTATTGAACTCTCCCATATTTAATGGTAAATTAAGTACATTGTCGTCATTGCCTTCTTCCTCACTCATAAATTCTCTGAATTTTAATGTTGTTTCTTCTTTTCCTTTTTTCCCTTCTTCACTTATGTTTTCAGAACTATGTATTTTACTAAAAGATTTCACTAACATTTCAGCTTTTTCCTTTTTTGTAATAGCTATTTCTTTCTTATTAATTAATGTTGGATATATAAACTCTCTCCTCACTCCATTCATTTTCCTTATCGTGCTCCACACTTTATAAATATCTGTTTCTCTCCCTACAGATTCACAAAATAATTTCCAATATTCTCTTTTAGCTATTTTAATGGTTCTTCTTACATTTGCCTGCAATTTTTTTATATTCAATTAAATTCTCAAAATTATGTGACCTTTTAAGTATTTTAAACGACCCATTTCTCTCCTTTATTATTTTGGAGCATTCCTCAGTCCACCAAGGAACTATCTTTTGTTTCTTACACCCACTACTTAATGGAATTGATTGTCTTGCTGCCATTATTATAGCTCCACAAATATATTGATTTAATTCCTCTATATCTTTTTCAACATTAATTAAATTCATTGTCTCATTACTTATTTCTTTAAATTTTTTCCAATCAGCTTTTTTAAAAACCAATCTAACCTGTCCATTTGATTTACTTACCTTATTTCCTCTTCCAATATCTATAAAAATTGGGTAATGATCACTTCCCATTGTACTATCTTTTTTAAATTCCCAGTTACATATTCCTGCTAAAATTTCAGACATAATTGTTATATCTACTGCCGTTTCCTTCCCATTTGTCACATTTATTCTAGTTCCCTCTCCATTATTTACACATACTAAATTTTTGTTTTCCATTAACTCCTCTATTACTATTCCATTTGAATCATTATACTTATTCCATATTGCATTGTGCCCGTTAAAATCCCCACAACAAATAATTTTTCCTTGTAATTGTGTTGTCAATTCCTCCAAATTTTCTATTGATAACTTTTTGCATAGATTATAAAAATTAACTATTCTTACCCTTCCCTCATTTGTCCAAACCTCTATAATTATAAATTCCAATTCTTTACCTATTGATCTTATATTAAAACACATACTCTGTTTAATACATATACAACAACCTCCTTTTAAACCTTACCATTTATTCTATCTCTCCTGACAATAACATATCCTGCTAAAACAAAATCTAAAGAAGGTTTCAACCAAGTTTCTTGAATACATATAATATCTGGTTTGATTTCAAACTCACTGATAAAACCTTTAAACTCTTGCCCATTTGCAATAATACTTCTAGAGTTCCATTGAATTAAAAACATTTACTTTATTCAGTCTGACTTGCCGACTTGCCTTCTGATTCAAGTCTTTGGGTTATTTGTTCCCATGAGAGATTTTTCACTCCCAGAAATTTCCCTGCTCCTTTTGTTATTACTTTTATTTTCTCTGTTTTATGCTTGACTTGCTCAGTACAATTTATAACATATGCTATAAAAATAATAAAATTTTCTATGTTCACTACTACTTCCGGGTTTCTCTGAGTTTCCATTTCTCTCACTTCTTTGACCTTGTCCTCTCTTGTTTTCTCATCTCTGACTTTTTTCACTGCTTCCGCATAACTTAAGTTGTTTTTAATTTTGATCTTCTGAACCTCCACTGCTCTTTTTCTTACCTCACACCCTCCATATATAACACTGTGATCTTCTCCACAATTACAACAAGTAGCCTTTACATTCTCCCCACATTCTTCATATCTGTGCTCCCCTCCACATTTTGCACACCTTTGTTTCCCTTTACAAATTGTTGCAATGTGACCATATCTCTGACACTTGTAGCATCTCAGAGGAGGAGGAACATATGCTCTGACATTGTAGCTCTCGTGTAACCAATTTTGATTCTTTCTGGTAGTTTTCCATCTTGGAATTCAATAAGTACAGACTAACTTGGTACTCTTTTTCCATTTACATTTTTATTTAGCCTTTTAATACTCTTTACCATTCCTCCATGTATGTTCTTTTTAACATTATCCAAATCTTCTTCCACCGGAATTCCCCATACTACTCCCCGGGTCACGGATTGTCCATTCATTATTTTTTTGTCCACTACAGTCTTTTTACCCACACTTCCTATGAGCATTGCTTTATTTCTCTGTTCTTCCGATTTACATATTATCAATATGTTTCCATCATACAGAATTTTTGCCATTTCTATTTCCCCTATTTTCTTTTTTAGCTCTTTCGTAAGTGCTATAGGACTTAATCCGCCATCATCTTTTTTTTCCATCACCAGAATTATTTTAAACTGTTCCCTGTCTATCTTTCGCCGAATCATTCTCTCATTTTCCTCGAAACTATTTTCTTCTAATCCCCGTTTCCTACTTGTATTTCCACCCTGACTTCTCTCTGATTCCCGTACTTTTTTACCTCCTACCTCCGTCCATTCTTCGCTTTCCATATCTTCCTCCTCATACCATGATCCTTCTTTTCTGACCCATTCACTAACCAGTTCATGCCTTCCGCTCTCCTCCGAGTTTGTATTTTCGAAAGCTCTTCTTTCATCTTGTTTAGATACATTAGTCTTTGATTTCGCTTGCCGCCCAACATTGGGTGCCGCCATTTCTCCTCGCCACCTGCCCAGAGCTGGTAGATTCTCCGGATTGAGGGTCAAAATAAAAGTCCTCTCCATGGAAATACAAATATCCGCTACTTTGCAAACAAATACTGCACAAACATATATATATACATATATACACAACTATTAAACCCATCTTATGTAAACATAACAACACAATTGTATATACACTTTGGGTGTATCACACTCTACCTGACAAAATAAGAAAAGCTCCAGTGATCAAGTCCTAATTACACATGGCCCAACATTTTACCACTTCTAATAAACAGATGTTGTGGCCCCATAAGGTGTATGTATTGTAGGTACGTATAAGTGAGGGTAAGGAGTGGGTGTGGTGTAACTGTGCAAACCCCAATTGGGTAGGTGTGGAGTAGTGTAAGCAGTGACTGAGTTCAGTATGGGGGTGTAGGGGTGAATTAGAGGCTGCCCCAATGTCCTGAATTTTCTCTCCTTGGCATAACACAAATGTTTTCCCCTATAGGAGCTTGCTCAGAGGGTTGGGGATTTTCTAATGCCAGCTGATGGACTGGAGCCCTTAACCAATATCCTCCTGCATTTTCCTCCTCATCAGAATCTAACAGGTCACTGTCTCTGTCATTCATATTGTTGATGATTGTATGTCTCACTGTCTTTTTCTTCCTATCAGGTCTTGAGGATCCAGGTGTTGTTGCTGGAGGTTCAACAGGTAAGTCATTCACCAGTAGCAACAGGTTTCGGTGTAATGTCCTGGTCTTTTTTCCATCACCGTTCTCAGGGTAGATGACGTACACAGGGTTGTTTTGATACTTGCTTTTTCACAACATACACAGCTTTTTCCCAGTAGGATCGTAACTTCCCTGGGCCTCCTCGCTCACCAAGATTTCGAACCAGTACCCGGTCTCCTTTCTTCAGTACAACTCCTCTCATCTTCCGATCATAGTGACTTTTCCCCCTTCTGCTTGACTGACGACTGTGGGTCTCTGCAATCTTATACGCTTCACTCATCCTGTGTACCCACTGCTTGGCATAACCCTTAGGTGTCATTTCATCTTCTGGTTCTACCAAACTGAATATCAGATCTACTGGGAGATGGGGATGCCCCCCATACAGCAGGTAAAAGGGAGAGTACCCTGTTAATTCATGTCGGGTACAATTATATGCATGTACGATCTGGGGTAAGTAGTTTTTCCATCTCTCCTTTTCCCTGTCTGTCAATGTCCTCAGCATCTGCAAGAAGGCTGGTTAAATCTTCCACCGGGTTTCCTTGGGGGTGGTACGGTGATGTGCGGGAGTGCACAATGCCAGCCAGTTGTCTGAGGGTTCTGAACAGCTCGTTCTCAAATTCACGGCCTTGATCGTGGTGCAGCTTAGCCGGGTACCCAAAGCGAGGGATATAGTCCTGAAACAACCGCTCTGCTGCAGTCCGCCCCTGACTTGTTTTTGGTTGGGTAGGCCTGAGCAAACCTGGTGAAATGATCCATCACCACCAGAATATACTCATACCCCCCACGACTTGGCTCTAGGTGGAGGTAATCGATACAGACCAGCTCCATAGGTGACTGTGTTGTGATACAACCCATTGGGGCTCTGACATGTATTGTGGGTTTCTTCTGTTTTATACAGAGACACTTCCTGGTCACATAATCTTCTATCTCATATATGGCCAGTAAAACCTGTCCCGTGCCAAGTTAAGGACTCTCTCTGTCCCCACATGTCCCATCTTGTCATGGAGATGTTCAAGAGCCAGTTTCTTGTTTTTAGATGGTAGGACTAGCTGTTTCCTCTCCATTGTTTCCGGTACAGGAGTCCCCTTTCAATATGAAGTTTGCTCCACTCATAAACGAGCCTCCTGCTGGTTCCTGTCAGATTCCCTCTCATCTCCTCTGTTGGACTGACTCCATCAACCTTCCACTGCCTCACTTATTATGTCCTCTTTCTGGGCTGTGATCAGCTCTTCCATGCTAATTGTTGGCAGCCAAGTGTTATATGGTTCCACCTCTATCCACAGTGGATAGATACAAAGCAGTGATCCAGGCCACATCCTTTTCCCGGGATACCTGACTACCTTCCCAGGCTGCCTGCACAATGCTGGTAGGTAACTCTTCTGTGCATTCTAACTCAAAAGCTTTAATTTCTAGGGGGAGGCGGGACAAGGTGTCAGTGTCGATGTTAGCTCGTCCTGGCCGGTACTTGATGTTAAATCGGAAGTCAGAGAGCTCTCCAACCCAACGGTGGCCCACTGCGTTCAGTTTCGCTGTGCTCATCACATACGTTAGCAGAATGTTGTCAGTATATACTGTAAATTTCTGGGCATTAAACAGGTAGTCTCTGAATTTTTCACAAACTGCCCATTTCAAGGCCAGGATTTCCAGCTTGCCGCTATGCAAACGACAGTTCCTCTCTGTCTTTGTCAATGTCCGGGACCCATACCCAATTACTCTTGGTTTTCCTTCCTGCCGCTGGTAGAGTATCGCCCCCAGGCCTTCCTCAGATGCATCAGTGTGGAGAGTAAAGGGCAAGTTAAAGTCTGGATATGCCAGTACTGGTGACTTTTCTAGCATACAAGCTAATCTCTCCAGAATCTCCTGATGCACTGCCATGCATTTGACTGGAGTTTTTGAAGGAAGTTGCGGTCCCTTGGCTTTCTTTCAATTGTGCAATTCTGACTCTGTCCCAGCCTTTGTCTGTAATAACTCATACAGGGGTCTTGCAATTCTGGAGAAGTCCTGGATAAACGTCCGGTAGTAGCTTAGAAATCCCAGTATTCTCCGTACATCTCCCACTGTCTGTGGAGTCCTGGTTGTGAGTGAACGAACAGCCTCTAAGTCCTTGGGATCTACCCTCACTCCTTCAGATGATACCAGCCGCCCAACGTATCTGACTTCCTTCCAAAACATCTCACACTTCTCTGGCTTTAACTTTGCACCACGACAACGAAGGGCTCTTAGCACTCTTCTGAGGCTTTCTACATGTTCTTCAAATGACTTGGTGTAACACAAGACATCATCCAGATAGGGTATACAGCACTCATCCCTTAGGGAGTCAAGCATCTCTTCCATGCTGCGTTGGAAGGCAGCTGGCGCATTTGACAGGCCAAAAGGCATCTGGACCCACTCATACAGGCCCCAAGGTGTAATAAATGCTGTCATGTGTCTGGAACCCTCATCAATAAAGCCCTGGTGGTAGGCCTTACCCTGGTCCAAACTACTAAACCATGCATTTCCCCCAAGTCTGTCGATTAACTCCTGTATCCTGGGTAGTGGGTGTCAATCAGGAATGGTCTTTTTATTTAGGAGGCGGTACTCTACACACAGCTGGAGTTTGCCATCCTTTTTCCTCACGCAAACCACTGGGGCAGCATATGGTGTCTTGGACTTGATAATCCATCCTTTGGCCAAGAGCTCTTGTATATAGCTTTTTTCCTTGCTGAACAGGGGTTTTGGCACAACAGAGTATGCCCTCTGAACTGGGATAGAATGCATTCTATGTCATGATCACCCTTACTGAAGACACTAGACTCCTTATATAACATCTTCTGTACTAGTTCATGTTGGTTGTCACTCAGGTGTCCCAAGTCTACAGGAAGATGCCACAAGCCTGTGCTTTTCTCTGTCTCTTGTGTCATCGTCGTCTGGACTCTCACAGTCTGCCTCACTCCACTTGATGGTTCAGGATCCACAATCTTTTTTATTCTCTGCCATGTTCCAAGGAGCGTGCCCTGTGGTAGCATTATCCAGTGTAATTTCAAATAGGTACTGATATATGTGAATTATTGTTGTTGGGTACCGTCAGTAGCCCCTCTCCAACATCCAAACACTTGGATGGGTGGGTACTCTCTATGTGTGGCTCAAACAAGACTAGAGTCAGGCTGCACTACTTTTGGTTTAAAGCGGCATCGTACCCAAGCGACCTGCCCTGTCGGTACAACGACTGCCCTCTGGCTAACTTTCAGACAACCATATTCCTCTTCTTCTGTATTCTGGATAACTTTAATTAGGGTTTGTGCTTTTTCTGTTGGGACATCAATTGCTCCAGCTACTAGTATGGTGAGTGTTTGTATAAGCTATTCAGGTTTACCTTGAATCAGTTCTTCAATTACATTAAAGCCCAGGAGTGGTCTCTCAATCGGCATTTTGCTAACAAGAAAAGGCACATTAATGGAAAGGTTAGGGTCCTCATTTCCTAGCAAGTTGACTGTAATGATCGTCCATCCGTCAAAAGGGATAGGCTCTCCATTAACTGAACATATCTCCAGATCATTTCCACATCCCAACAGGTCTTGCAGTGGCCTCACCTTGATATCAGGTAGGTATTTCTCTTTTCACACACGATCCACCATGCTCACCTGTGGCCCTGTGTCGAGCAGTGCCTTCACAGTAAGTCCATTCAAGTTACACTGAGTTAGTGCTTTGCTACCTATTAGTTGAATTATGGTGTCAGATTTTGTTTTGCAGGGGGTCCCTACAGTCATGTGATCCCCTGTCAAGTCTGTTGTTTTGCCCTTTTGTCTCTGGTTGTTATATCTGTGATTGATGGCTTTTCTCTCCTCAGGTACATTCAGGGTTATAGAAGTCATGTCAGATTGGGACATTCGCTCTGCGGTCACTGGTTGCCCCCTGCAGTGGCCGGTTTCCGTTTCCCTGCCATTGAGAAATGGCAGGGAAACGCCTCTCAAGCACCCAGCTGCTCGATGCCCCTCATCAAAACAGATTAACCAATGTGGACAATCTTGCCTCCCCTCTCCTGTACACTGTGCACCGCAACTTGTGCGGCTCGCTCTGCGTGAAACTGGATGACTGGCTGAAATTGGCAACCCATCTCAACACGTGCTGTCATAGACTGTTGCAGTGCATTAACTACAGTGGTAAGAGCATCAATTCTTGCAGTCAGTTGTTTAATTGTGTCATTCTGGGTTTTCCTTGCAGCACCCTCTGTCCTGCCGCCCTCGTCACTGGCGGATTCAGTGTGGACTAGTGCACTATTTGTCATAGACTGTTTCACTCTATTAGCTGGACCCAACTGTCGCAGTCTTTCATTTTCGTCACTCGTGATTTTCATGACATGTCTGAGGATAGTATCATCAGTCACATTACTGTCAGCAAGCAGTGGTTTCAGTTCGCTGTGGATGTCTTTGCATTTGTGACTTAGTCCTTGATTTACTGTGTGTAGAAATACATCTTGCACTGTGGCTGCACTATACTTGCGGTCGGAATCGGCTTGTCTTGCTGCAAACAGTATTTTTTTGTTTTAGTCCCATCACACAGTATAAAAACTGTTGAGGAGTCTCGTGATCACTTTGTTTAGTGCACATTAGTTCCTGGAATAATTGTGCTGTTTCGATCTCCCAGATGTGACTGTAAGAACCCTTTTAACTCGTTCACCGTCATGTCATCTTTATTTATTAGCATATCTTTGAAAATACCAGGCTTGATGATCCTTAGTAACCCTATGATAATTTCAGTATCACTAAAGTTCTCCCTCAAACAAGCACCCATCTGTCTACACACATTGTTGTATGTGATGTCTGATGAGTGGTCTCCAATTTGGCCTCCGTGTATCTTGAACTCTCGGGGCTGGATACATGGAAGACCCATCATAGGAAATGCACTGTTATGAGCTTCCCGCTGAGATTGTTCACTGTGATATGAAGTTGTAATGTTCTTACTTTGGGTTGTACTATTGATTGGATCAGTGTGCATGGTAAGTGTCACATTTTGATGAATTCTCCTGCCCAGTTCTTCATATTCTGCAAGTATTCTCTTCATGGCCATATCTGTTTTGGATTCAGGTCCACTAACACTCCCAGAGTTTATGTTTTGATAAAGGGATGATGGTAAGTATGTGTTGTCAGTGAGTGTCTGATCATCAGTGTTAGATGAGTGTGAGACATGTGTAAGGTGAGTGTCTGTATCAATGTTAGGTGTACTGTATGTAGTGCATATCTGTTTTGCTGATTTTACAACCTCATGCAATGACAAAAGTTCACTAAAACCTTGATCTTCAGTTTCAAACAAGGATTCACTTGACATGAAGGTATCTATATACTCATAACACCCTTCACTGTCCTCTATGTTCAGCTCAGATACACCTTTACCTCGTACAGGCTCGAGAGCCTTGGCGATGCAAAACAGCTCATCAGCAGATAGAGTGATTAGACTTTGCGGATGTCCCACACCAATCATTTTTTCTTGTACGCTGCAGACAGATTACTGTAAAACAGGATAATTGAATCAAAACCACAGAGTCACGTCTGCTCCTTTGCAGCTCCTCTGGCGATCTGAGGGAGCGTGCAGTTCACCATGGTAGATTCTCCGGATTGAGTGTCAAAATAAAAGTCCTCTCCATGAAAACGCAAATATCTGCTACTTTGCAAACAAATACTGCACGAACTATATATATACACAACTATTAAACCTATCTTATGTAAACAAAACAACATAATTGTATATACACTTTGTGTGTATCACATAAACAATATCTTAAGCATAAACGTCAGACATACAATAGACTGTTTAGAGCTGACTTCAGACCTGTTAAAAGTATCTACAATCAAAAAGAGCACACACACTTAAAGTACAATCTGTTTCTAATCCAAGGCTGAGTGTACTTCTCAGCCATCTTTATCAAAACTGTTTAAAAACTGGTATAATCTACATTCAGACAGTTAAAAGTCTATCTTGAATAAAAAGTAAAATTACTTCAAAAGAATTAACTGTAAAAATAGCAAAATCACTTAAGACATTTTAAATAGTATTAGCTCATAGAAATAACAATTGAAACAAATGAAGTTGTTTCCAGTCCTCAGCCGTTCATTTCCACTCAAGGTCTCCGTGACCTCTGACCTAATTTGGTGACTACTGAAAATAGTTTCAAAGAGACAGGCAATGCACTGAACATTCTTACATAAAGCAGTGTATTTAACTTATTCATTAGTTGAAATCAATGCAAAGTTAAATAGTCGTTCAAATAATCAATTCATTATCTTTAATGAAAATAATGAGAAATAGGATGATGAGGAAAGGATAAACATCCACGCTGAGATGGATGGGACCGGATGGGATGGTAGAAATCCGAATCCTTCAACGCTCAGTCTGTCTGCTCGTCTGTGGGTGGTAACCAGAAGAAAGGCTAATGGTAGTACCCAGGAGACCACCTGCCAGAGCCTGGAGATGAATTGCGGTCCTCTATCCGATACAATATCCTCTGGGAGCCCATAATTTTGGAAGACATGTTGAAAAAGGGCTTCTACTGTTTTTAGAGCTTTGGGGAGACATTTTAGAGAGATTAGTTTACATGACTTCGAAAATTGATCAACTTCTACAAAAATGGTGGTATACATGTTCAGGAGAATCTTGGTTAGGATCAGGTGAGTACATCTGAGAAAGAGTGTCAGCTTTCACATTCTTGTGACCAGGCTGATAGGTGATATTAAAGTTGAACCGTTTAAAGAATAAGGACCAGCGAGCTTGCGAGCCCCTTCAAGCCAATGTCGCCATTCTTTAAGAGCAAGTTTATTAGCCAACAGCTCGCAGTCCCCAAGTCAAAAATTTTGCTCCACAGGTGTTAAATTCCAGGAGTAGCACGCACACGGATGGAGAGCTTTTTGTTAACCAGACCATTGGCAGTGTACAGTGCCTACTCTGACATCAGCTGCATCTACGTTGACCGTGAAAGGCAGTGAAGGGTGTGGATGACAGAGAATGGGTGCTGTGGTGAACATGGTCTTCAGTTTGTTTAATGAACCGCCATAGAAGTTGGTGAAGTCCAGAAATCGTTGTAGTTTTTTGAGGGTCTTCGATGTTTCCCACTGAAAGACGGCGTCCACTTTGCGTTGCTCCATACTGACCTCTTCGGCAGTGATCACGTATCCGAGGAAGTAGGTGGTGGTTTTATGGAATTTGCACTTTTCGGCTTTGAGGAGGAGTTGATTTTCAGACATTGACGAAGTTGTTGAACATGAGACTGATGTTCTTTTAGGTTCCGGGAATAGATCAAAATATCATTGATATGAACTATCATGAAACAATGGAAGAAGTCTGTGAAGATTTTATTTATGAAATTGAATTGAATGGAAGATGGAAGGCCTTTGCTAGGCCATAGGGCATAACCTCATATTCATAATGGCCGGAGGGGATTATGAAAGTCGTCTTCCATTCGTCCCCTTCTCGGATATGGATTAAATTATAGGCACTTCGAAGATGGAGTTTACTGAAGATCAGGGCTTAAAAACGGGAAAAAATCCATTCGGTTCACTCTGAGCAGAATTTATATTTTTTTTGTTTCTGTTTTTGCGTTCCTTATTAAACAAAACATTCCGAAAATGGTTTTCTAGAAAAAAATTGGTTAAGAACTCTATTGTGTCTTTTCCGCGTGCAATTATTTCCAATTGAGACGTGCGCATATTGGAAGCGGTGCGAGCATGACTCACTAGTGGACCGACACACCCACACAGTAGAAATTATCTCAGGCTGTAGTGGTGAGAGTTGTGCATTGCTTTTAGTGCAATGTAAACTAAAGATATGTTAGATTTAGTATTTTTTAATAATTAAATGAGTATGTATGAACGCAGATAATAACAACAGTTCATTTAAATTCTTAGCTAATATATAGCTTAAATTAACATTGGACAAATACTATTTTTATTTATTCTTATTTTTATGTATTTATTCATTGTTCTGTCATTTATTTTCATTGTAAAATTATCACTCATGTTTAAATCAAAAACTTTTTAATTTATTTTTAAGCCCAAAGAGAGAAATGGACTATTGTTTGTTTTTTATTAATATTTTGTGCTGTATTTGGTTACTGAGCAGCAATAAACAGCACTTTAAAATATGAGCTGTTTCTTGTGATTTCCTAAACTAATAGTGTTTTAAATTTAATAAATGCATAATAATAGTGATAACTGTAAAACCATGATTATTCTTCAGACTATAATCGTACAACCAAAATCTATAATCGTTGCATCCCAAATTGTTACGCAGTTTAAAACAGAACATATGAATGTGTCTAAATGTAGAAGCCTACTTAAGCAATACACTGATTTTGTGCCTCGAAATACATTTGTATATGATTGTAAAAAAAAAAAGCCAAATCGTACAATGCAGTAATGTTATGTAGTTTCAAAATACAACATATTAACATTTAATGTAGAAAAAGTCAACGTGGGTGTTTTATAGAGCAAAAATACAGCATATGAGCTTTTATATTGCTGTTGTGTCATCACTTTTATTGCAAGTCATATCTCTCCAGCCCCCCGTTTGGGATGCTTTTCATGAACTGGCCCCCATGACAAACTAATTGAATAGCCCTGATTTATAATATGAACTTGCTTTTGGTTATACCGGTTTTGCACTCTTACGCGCTCTCGCTCACCAGCAGCAGTTGATTAAAACAGGCTGCTTAAAGGCGCTACACGCAGCCCTATCTACTTAATCCAGCGCCAAGTGTTGAAACATGCAACCAGTGTTATTTGTGCCAATTTTGCGTGTTGTTCCTTTTTTTAAATGTCTTTTATTTTTTTAAATTTCTCAAATTAGGCTAACATAATCCCCCTCTGAGATATTAGTTCAATTATGTGCTGTAGGCTATTGACCAACACCCCCTGTATACAGTTTAAACACTGAAGGTCTACAGTTCTGGTGTGTTCTGAATTACTTGTTTTAAATGACAGTGAGACATGCTATATTTAGTTTTTTTATATAGTAAAATATACATTATAATCCAGTACAAAGTAAAACAATATTTATTAATGGCCTATTGGCAGCGTAAAGCCGTTAAGCTTAAATAGTCTAAGCATGTTTTTTTTATTAATATTAAAACAAATGACAAACTGGCCACCTTTTGATTTTGTTTCTTTGCCGTATATTTTTATCAAATGAAAAATGCTATTAATTGTATTTTGGTTTTAATTTTATTAGAAATTAAATAGCCAGGCAAAACTTCTTCTATAACATTGGCTCTGCCTGCGTTTTTACAGATATCTTACTGATAGACCTTTTGGCTGAAAGACATTACCTGTTAATTTCAGTGCTGTATTTTGACATTTTGCCAGGGCCTCAGCTAGTACCGGCCTCAGTTTCGTGACTTGACGTTAATGTGGCATCTACGTATCGATGTCTGGATTACAGCGAGAGCGAGATGAGACCACAGATTCAATGTGTGGCTGCACTTCACAGTTTCTGCAAATTTTGACTATAGGCTCATCTAAATTGGTTTTTCATTCGATTGAAAGCCGAAATATTGCTGTGCAGACCAAGTAACTTTCGGTTTTGGAAGAGCTGCTTCAGTAATGAAAGACACAGTTGGTGGAAACACACACACACACATTACACTTATAGACCTATTCATTATTGATTTATTTAACATTAAATGCACAGTAATTAAGTGTTAAAAATAAAGGCATAACTTTAGAAAAAGTTACTAAATCACTTTTGTTTTAATTAGAGATTAAGACTTTATATCCTATTTTAGTTTTTTAGTGTAATATACATTTATTTAGTTTAAAAGAGAAGTTTATAAATATTTAAATTATTTAGTGCTTTTTGGATTTAGGCATAGGCCGAGTATAAAATTTAATTTTACTTGTATGTACAAAAGATTATGCGGTTTAGGTTTTTTTGATGGCATTTTATTGCATGTTTAATGTTACAATTACAAAGATTTTTATTAAACAAGTGCACTACCACAAGATATTTTTGTTGGTGTAAAAATATAAAAAGTATCATTCTCATATTCCCTTATTTATCTTTAATATAAATATAAAATACAATGCAATGTGTGGTGCACCTAAGAAAAAAAGGCGCACAGAAAAAAATGGAACTAACTCTGCACTTTGCACTGATGAGCACTGTTTATTACTGGAGTTCGCAGCAGCTCTAAAAAAACAAACCAAAACTGCTGGCCAGCGGTCAATTCTGATTTGCTGGTCAAGGACATAAGTAATAAAATGACAAACGAGTATTACGAGAGAGGTATAATAATATATTACACTGGTTTATCTTGTTTTCAGCATTAAATGAAATTGGTAGTTTCATTGTAACGTAGCTAGGAGTCTAGCCTTTAGTGTAGGCTAGTAATCTTGTTTAGGCAATTTTATTAGCCTAATGGTAGTAATAAAAGCAACAAGGAGTAATAATTTCATTTAAAACTGCATACAGTAAGTAATAAATAAATATTTAATAAATAAGTATTTAACGATTTTTTATATTTAATAAATCCTGCCTTGATGAAAAGAATAATTAATTAAATTATTAAATAAAATTAATAGGCTAATTAAAAAATAAACTGACCACAAACTTTTGACCGGTAGTGTAGGCCTAGATCAGTGCGAGTTTAATAAAATAATTTAATGTGCGTGTTGAATATAATAGACGTTTGTTGATGGGCGTTTTTTTTGTTAAAACCTCTTCTTGGTCGGTCGTAAATCTTTCTAAATGCATTAAAGGGCAGCGCATATATTAGCCTTACCCTGGAGTTTGTTCACCCTCCGCCTATGGGTTTGAAAATATATAATATCTTTCAAAACTTTATCTATCATGTTTATGATCTGCCCCTTATCCTTCAATATTGCAGATCGATTTATTAGATTATTTGTCATAAGAGAAATATTAGCAAAAGAATTTTCTTTATAGAGACTCTAAAAACAATCAACAATCAATAATTCATTTTGTATAAACACAAGTTTTAATAGCAATAACTTAAAACAAAACATACCTTTGTACACGAAAGAGCAGGTTCTCGGTAACCTTTAGACAAGCTTGTCGCATCAGAAACGACTCGCTTATGATGTCTGCTTCGATAAAATAACGTTATTAACCGGTTAACTGTAAACGTTTCTGTTCAGAATGATTAAAGTTGATCTTTTTTTTCATTTTTTGTTTCTGTTCCTGCAAAATGTCTTTCGTTTCCGTTTTTCGTTTCCATTTCTTGAACCGATTTAGAGCCCTGCTGAAGATGCACGCTTCGTAAGATGCGTCGGCGTAAGAATTAATCGCCTCATGCTCAATCCCAGGACTGGTGAAGGGGTAACTGGGTGGCTCTTTCCTTGCTGAAAACGTCAATGAATGAGTGGTAGATGGAGGGAATGGTAAGGATGAATGAGTGATGAGGAGTTTCAACGGTGGTGGCTTAAATGGATAATGGTTTGTGTTTCATAGAGTGAACAGCAGGGGGAGTAATATGACCATGAGAGACACAAGCGGTACTGCATTCCAGGATCTCACCTGTATCCCAGCTAATACAGGGTTGGTGTTGCTTGAGCCATGTTCTGCCCAAGATGACACCAACGTTGGAGTGAGGGAGGATTAGTAAAGTTAACTTCCTTGATGTTTAAGGGGAGAGAAAAGAATAACTTCTTTCGTGTGTCAGGATATTTTGTCATCACCTAATGGTGAGCTCTGTATGGTGGTTATTTTGTACTGAATCTCATTTCGAACAGAGGGAATATGATGCTTGGAAATGAAGTTAAAAGTGAAAGTTCCCAGCTGCTCCAGAATCCACCAGCACATGTATGGGGCGAGTATGAGAGTTTGGGTTATTAAATCTGCTTGCATATGTGGTATATGAGATACAGAAGTTGTGAGCCTAACCTTACTCACCATTAGGTAAGGCGGACGAACTGAGATGAGGTGAGTGGACTTCCCACAGTGGAGTTGGTTGCGTATCCACCGTTGATGTTCAGAGGATTCCAAACAGTATGCATCCGTGGTCATAGGCTCTTCAGTTTCCGGTGTTGGTGATGGAACACTGGGGCTGACATTGGGTTAACAGACATGGAAGAAGGACAGGCAGATAAATGTTGTGATACGTCTTCTTTATAAAGGTTTTCTCAATTGGAATTATCATCATAAATGACCATTTGTTTACGAATTTGAGGTTTCAGTCCCTTACGATAAGCTGCTAGGAGGGTGACTTGATTCCACCCACTACTGGCAGCAAGTGGTCTGAACTGCAGCGTATATTCATGGATGGTGAGGTTTCCTTGAAGAAGGTTAATCAATTCATCATGCACTTATAGGGAAGTGAGTGGAACTTCGAATACCTCTTTAAAGTGACTTATAAATGTTTGGGAGGTGGCCATCACCGGACTGCTGGCATTCTACAAAGCATCTGCCCACTGTAGAGCTCGTGCTGAAAGCAGAGAAATCATGAAAGCAACTTTAGAAATTTTGTTAGGAAATTGGTGAGCATTAGCTTCTATATACAGTGTACATTAAAGGAGAAAACCATTGCAGGTGCTCAGTTTGCCTGAGTAGCTCATGCGTCGAGCAAGTGAGCTGTTTGTGATGCCCACAGGGTTGGAAGTGCGAGTGGAAGGCAGCGTTTGACTCATGGTATGGACCATACCAGCAAAAGGGTCCAAGTGCTTCCGGTTAGCACAGCTAGCTTCCATGACCATATTTTTTTTTCGGGGCCAATATCCTGTCACGTTGGTAGACAAGGAAGACAATGATGGTTTCTTTTTATGAGTTTTATTCAAAGTGAGGAAGCAGGAGAGTGGTGTAAAGGCTGTTAGTGATCTCATCAACACCTCATGAGGTAAACATCTGATGTAGCGATCTCACATACAGTTCGTTCTTGGGAACATCAGAAGTAGGGCTTTGACGGTAAAAAATTTTTACCACAGTGGAAAAATTTTTTCAGGTGGGAAATCATCAACAACCGCCAGTGTTACGATGGTGGTGGTGGGGGGTTGGGTCAATTTTGCTGTAAAATAATCTGTGATAGTTTTTTCTGTCATTAATTACTAACTTTAATTACTCCCGTCATTTCAACCCTCAGAACACAAATTTAGATACTTTACCATTAAAAAAGCTATTAAATTACGAAAATTGTGAGATTAAAGCAATAGCCCAGAGATCTGGTCCCCGTGTCAGGTTAGGGTGCGCGCACATGGCAGCGGAAGCACATTCTAAACTTACACGGGAGAAAAATGGACCAGTGAATGACATGAAGGCTAACAGCCTAATTTATTTCATGCTTTGGTTAACTAATTCTTTAAATACAACTCTCTTGAGCCCTAAAGGACAAAAACGCAAAATAAATTTGTCGTTAAACTAATTTTAGCAGAGAGTCATTTTCACAGTTTTAGTTAGGGGTTAATATTTGAGTAGCCCAATAAAAATGTTTAGTTGGACACTGCCCAGACCCACAGTAGTCTACACTATAATTAATATTATAATTTATATATTAATAATATAATAATAAATATTCATCATTATTAATTTATTAAAAACTAATTATTAAGTCAAGTTTACAGTGTTATAAATGAAATGGGTATATAGAGTGTGAGTAAGGATTTGCCGCAAATCCACCTCTCACATGCGCTGCAGGTAGGCTGAATAATAATCTTAATTATAAATAAGGAGAATAAAATATAATTTAAAGCACTCATTTGGCGCTGAAGCCATGATCAGTCTCCGTTTGTAAATGGTATCGTTGCATAACCTTCATTAATAAAATCATAGCGAAACGTCAGTACGTTAATGTCAGTAACTTCGGCAGTAATGCAAGGTAATAAATACGAAAATAAATAGATTAAATCAAAGGAACAAGAGGGACTAAAATCAGTCATCAGGTCTAGTGCCCTCCTATGGGATTAAAATGCCACCTCAGTTATAACATTGTGCGCCGGGTCTGCTAGCGATACTTTATTATTTGTAACGAGGAGAACAAAAGGGGAAACTGTGGATGAAAACCTGGCTGGGGAGCCGACAATAACATGGATTATCTGTTAACATGGATTATCAACGAGAAAAGATCGCAGACACAACACCATGATGGCATCTGTCACATGATGCAGTTCGTGTTTATGATTACTAATATTAATATTAATATTAGTTTATGATTACAACTAATATTAATAACATAATAACTCCTCTCGTTTTAGACTTTATGTTTTAGAGCTAGTTAAAAACTAGCTCTAGATTTTTAAACCACACTGAACTGAGCTAAACTAAACTGAACTTAAACACTGAAAACTGAACTGAAACTGTTTCAATTCACTATAAACTTCCATGTGAAGCTGCTTTGACACAATTTACATTGTATAAGCGCTATACAAATAAAGATGAATTGAATTGAGATGAATTGAATAGTTCTTGTCGGCCCAATAGGTTTATTGCATGTACGAATCAGATTATGAAGAATAATTAAGAGCATGCTTTTCCTTTATTGCATCCTTTCCACAAGGTGCTTTATTAAGTTATTTGATTGTTTGTTAGTTTATTTATTTATTTTTTAAAGTGCTGAGGACAATATTCACTGGCAAAATATGTTCCTCCCGTACAACCAACAAATTACGCCTCTGTATTACCCAAGTAGCCTACCTAAGTTACTTTACATTTTATGTAAAAATAAAGAAATAACAAAGACCAAAGTAATATGCTAAAATATCCATACAAACGTACGTGTTTATTGTTTAACTTTTGTTGCTAAACACCACAATACAGCCTATAATAATGTAGTTACATATTAAATATATTTAATTGCTTGAAACAGTATAATAATAATTAAACATTACATTTTTAAGAACTTCACAAATGGTTCAAATGGTGTACTTATAGCGCAAATGCACAGATACTTTTTCGCAACCGTAGCCAAAAGAGGGTATCTTGCTTTATTGTTCTGCCACCAGCATTTCTCGGAAAGCACGTTTCTCCTCGCGTAACCAAATATGTTGCTCCATTTCTCGTCAACGTCTTCATTTTATCACTTTCTCTTTTGTATCAGGCCATTTTTGAAAAGGCCTTTGCGATACTGACTGGGCATTTGCATTCAGTAGACATGAGTTGATAATATGTGGCTGGGTGACAAATGGAGATGGCTCTGGAGATTTGACGTGTTTGCCCATTTAACACTTATTTTTTTTAAAAAACCCTACAAATAGCTTTATCCAAATTATTGGTTCACCTTCTCGTTCGGCACGAGTCCAAAATGTTCCCAGTTTGGGAGCTCAGGCTGATCTCATGGCTGAACTTGAACCTGCTGAATCGCGTCTAACGTTATATTCTAACAGAAAAGTAATACTTGGCAAAATAACGGAAATTTGTGTATGACTACCGCCCCAGTGGCATGGACAACCGTGATGTGGATGTCATGGTGACCGTCACAATCCTAATCCTAAAGTCCATCAGGTAAATAGTAGATCTTCAAGAAAACACCATAAGAGTTTAATCACATCCCTTCAGTAGATTAAGGATCTGTGGGCACAAAGGAGACATCCATGGAAAAAGAGAAGAGAAATTAGCGAAGGTGAGGACAACCATCCGACTTCGATACCAGCCAATAAATGAGAGAATGAGGTAGGTAGTTATAGTGTCCTTTGATGAGCGGGAACAGGTGCAGGTGATTAGAGGGCTGTTGATGGTTCGTGGTTTGTGAGGGAGAGCGGTAATTGGTGAAGCAGGAACGAGCCGAGGGTGTGACAACTATGTTTTGAACAATGTATTTTCTGTTGTATAGCTTACTGACTGCTTGATAGTGTATATTATTTTGACCACTTGCTTATTAATTAAGAGCCGTTCTAGATTTTGAACACAGGTAAAACTATTTATAGGAAAAAGTTACATTTTTCAAGAAATTTTTTTTGATTAAATAATGCTCAGGACATGAAGCTGGAGAAATAAAAGTTTATTGTTCACTGTAGGCTAAATGCATGTTGCAAAACAAAGAAAACCTGTGCATTTAGCACTTGTCAAAAAAAAAAAAAACAGAAAACTTTTACATTTACACGTAGCACTTGTAAAGACAAACAGAAATCGTATGCATTTGCCGCTTGTGTTCAGTAAGCCCATATAAAAATAAAATACAAAAATATACAAGTAAGTGCTTTACTCATAGCCACAGCATCATATCTGCGTACTGGGTCAGCCCACAGGACCTCATCCACATCACAGGCCACATTTTGTCTAGCTAGGAAATGGGGAAAAAACCCTGGCATGTTGTATCCAGGCTTATAAGTATTTTGTCACATTCTCTTGAATTGACGTTTTTTTAATCTAGAGGTCTAGTGGGGTTTTACGCATGGCCGGGACTTACCAGCTCTATAGTATGTCACAGTAATTGCTGTCAACATTTACATACTATACTATAATGTCAAAAAAAAGGCATTTACCTGTTTTTTTCTCTAAATCTTCAGATTATGGTGGACACAGTGAATCTACTGATGTTTGGTTGTACCCTTTGTCCAGCCTCCCTCATGCTCATACCATAGACGAGAACATGGTCAATCACAGTAGCTTTGATTTTATCAGATATTACTGTTCTTTGTCTTCGCTGACCACCTCAAGCTCTTCTCACACGAATGCTTCCTCTCAGATTTCTATTCAGCACAAACCAGTGCTGTCTGAACTGGCTTTCTCCATATGTTCCCTCACATCATTGTCCACAAGTGTGATCAGTTTTGAGTTGTTGTGTTGAAGTGATGACACCTGTGCTTTACAGTTTTTCCCAATTGTTTACACACAATTACTTGTACTTCAGACACAATGACTACAACATGTAACTGATGCACCAACCCCCTGAACCAATTCTGCTAAACTACAAGGACAATTCGTGCTTTACACTCAAATTGCAGATTTAAAACACACTTTTTTCAAAACACTACACACAATTATCTGCATTTGGCACAATTTTCATGCAGAAAATCTCTTGTTTTCACAAAGAACACACTGTCATTCAAAATTGTAAAGTCAGTTGTCCTACTTTGCATACTAACTCATCACATAGGTAAACACCTGTCACACATAATTACAATTTAGAAATCAGAGCTCATCCATATTCTCTATTCTGTTGATGGTATACAGTATGTAGACTACGTTATGTGCAACTTTGTGTTGGTTGGGATGAACACTGTGTACACTGTTTTTGTGGGAAAAATACAGTCAAATATATTTGGTACCGTTTATTTGTGTGTTTTGTATAAAAATTATATTCTTGAAAAAATGTACAATGCACTTATGTAGGCCTTTGTACTGTCTGTAGTAAATGTAACATTGAACACTCTGGTTAGTAAAGTAACCCTCGTTCCCCGAGGGGGGGAATGGAAATGCTATGTGGAAAAACTTCCATTTTTTCGTCAGAATCCAATCATCTGAAAGAGTATAAAAACGGGCCAATGAAATGGCAATGAGTTGGTGGCATCAGCATGCACAGCTGTCGTCAATGACAATTAACTTGGCATAAAAGTCTAGCATATGCTCAGCAACGGCATCCTTTTCTAGCTGAAGAGGCTTTCACACTCAACAGCTAAGGGACAATTGTTGTGGCGAAGGAACATAGCATTTCCGTTCCCCACCTTGGGGAACGAGGGTTACTTTAGTAACCAGAGCGTTCCCCTTCGGGAGGGAAACTTCAATGCTATGTGGGAAAACTTCCACTATGGGGAAATTTATGGAAAACGCCACAACGAAAAAACCTTACCACGTCTCTGGTGAGGGGCGCGCCACGCAGCAGCACGAGCGCACCGGCATCACCAGAAGTGCAGTCTTTCAATCTGTCCCCTGGCCCTCACTTACCTTACTTACCTGTTCAGGTTTACATATATTTTTCAGGGAGTCGTAAAATACACCTAATTAGTTTTTAGGAATTTTGAATACGACTATGCTGGGAAAGCGTTCAGTCTTGATAGGGAGGACGCTGCGGAGATCACCTGCTGCCTGGAGGGGGAGACCTCGTGACAAATAGCATATGGACTAGCCCTGAGAAGGGGGAGTGCATATATGAGAAGATCGTTAGCGGGGAGGGAAGACATGAGCCCGCCTAGGAGGGGGGACTACCTCGTGGCTGAGCAAGTAGACTGTGCAAGTAGGCTTACTGGGGGAAACATATATTTGCACATGCCCCGAGGCCAGACAAAGGGAGCCCGAAGAGGAGGACTTTGTACTGCCATGCTCAACCTTCGAATGCAAACCACAGAAACTGCCGGTGGCGTGGAAGTATGGAGACATGGAAATACGCATCCTTCAGGTCTATTGCTGCAAACCAATCCTGAGGACGAAGACATTGGATGATGTGCTTCTGCGTAAGCATTCTGAACCGCAGCCTGTGAAGTCAGCGGTTCAAAATGCGCAGGTCTAGGATTGGCTGTAGTCCACCACTCTTTTTGGGTACAATGAAGTACGGGCTGTAAAACCCGCTCTCCATCTTGGCTGGAGGGACTGGCTTGATTGCATCCTTTGCCAGGAGGACAGCAATCTCCTCTCGCAAGATAGGGGCGAACGCAGGGCTGACCCTGGTGAAATACACACCCGTGAACTTGGGAGGCCGTTTAGCGAACTGAATCACGTAGCCGAGTCTGATTGTGCGGATGAGCCACCGCGATGGGCTGGCCCGCGCTAACCAGGCAGGCAGAGCCCTCGCTAGAGGCTTCATTCGCACGTTCGCTGACGTACAACTGGGAAGCACTGGGGTCCCGCGGGAGAGCAGGAGGTTAGAGGTTCACTCTCCTCTTGCACCTATACTCCGGAGGGGTAGCCAGGAGGGGAAGAGAAAGGAGATCGTTCTCTTGCACTCTGTGAGCCACTGGCGAAATGCACCGATCCTGCGAGCTGGAAGGCATAGCGTCCCAAGCTGGCAGTGTTCGGGCTGTCACATCCGGGGAAGGGGAAAAATGCACTTTCTTTGGAATTTAAGTGGCGTTGAGAAACGCCATTAGTGTTATTTGTAGAGCCTGGCCCTCCGCCGAGGAAAGAGCAAGTTCCCTCCTCTCCGGATGGCCTGTCTTAGGGACGCTTTGCGGTCCGTTTACCGGACTTAACGGCACCCTGGGGTGGGGGAGATGGTTGCCTGCGGGATGCTCGGTGCTGCCGCTTGGCCGGAGGCGCAGGGGAGGGCGTCAGAGCAGGTTTTGAAGCCGCATGCCCTCGGCAAGGAGCAGGGGAAGTGGATGGCTCGGCAGGGGGAGCGGTCTTGCAGTCCCGCAGATAGATGACTTGCATCGCATCCAACTGCTCCTTCACCGCCGCAAACTCCTGGGTGAATTCACCGACGGTGTTGCCGAACAGGCCAGCCTGGGATATGAGAAAGAAAGTGAACTTTGTCAAAATCACACATATCTGCCAGGTTTAGCCAGAGGCAGCGTTCCTGGACCACTAATGTGGCCATCGACCTTCCCAGGGCACACGCAGCCGACTTGGTGGTACGCAGAGCATAGTCGATTGCGGTGCAGAGCTCATGGAGCAGGCCTGGGTTGGAACCACCCTCGTGCATCTGGGCCAGCGCCTGCGCTTGGTAGCGCTGGTAGGTGGCCATAGCATGCAAGGCGGAAGCAGCCTGGCCCACGGCTGTGTAGGCTCTGGCTCAGAGGGAGGCAGATAACCTACACGCTTTGGACTTGAGACGAGGCTGACCCCTCCAGGAAGAGGCGCCACACGGGCATAAGTTGACCGCAATGGCGCGCTCAATCTGGGGAATCGTCTCGTACCCCCTGGCTGCTCCACCATCAAGGGTGGTAAGGGCGGAGGCGCATGCAGATCGGGCAGCGAAAGGTGCCCTCCAAGACTGTGTGAGCCTACTGTGCACCTCCGGGAAGAAGGGGACGAGAGGCTTAGAAGGCTTAGCCTTAGCTAGGTTATGTCAGTTTGAGGTCATACCTTTCTCACAGTTCTGTAAACCTACAGGGATCCAAACCTTGAGTACTGGTGTTTATTTACACACATCAAAACAAACACAAGTGTTTTTCCAAGTCAAAACACAAAATAGTAATTTCACTGAGAAAAAAAAAATCAAGACTACATCGTGTCATCTCTTTGGGTCCGGCCACAAAATTTAATCAATATCACATGCAATGTCCTCTGGTCCAAAAGAACAGTGGAAATTATCTGATTGCAAAGTGAACTAATTATCTAAATCCATTTTCACATGTGACAGTGTGCCAGACAGTTGGCAAAATAGTGTAAATAATAGCCATACATGTGTATGGCTTTGCTAGGAGTGTGTTGATCATTTGGAAATTCAGTGTAAAGCAGTGAGTTGTGTTTACAGTTCTACAAAAAGAGTGCTGTGCAGTGGATTGTACCTACAATTTTGCAAAGTGTGTATTACAAAATTGCAAACTTAGTGCAAAGCAGTGTTTGTGCTTTTAATTTTTGCTAACTCAGTGAGTGATTTTGCTATAAGAATTAATCGTTTTATAAATTGTGCTATGAGAATCTCGGTTAGGGTTTAAGCATTCAGAAAAAAAAAAACTGTAAAACACTATGACCACTTCTCCATTGATCATACAGTTTTTCCTAATTGTTTACACACATTTTCTGAAAGAATGTCTCATATTGTCAGAACTCTACACACAAATCACAAAACACACACACATTGGGCAAAACCCTTCAATTCTCCTGCAAAATCAAAGTTTACATTCAAAACAATGTGATTTCTTCTCAAAATAGTGTTTTGTTTTCAAATGACACACACAAACATCACATGAAAAGACATTTATAGAAACAAGAGATTTTTTGCATGAAAATTGTGCCAAATGCAGTGAATTGTGTGTAGTGTTTTGAAAAAAGTGTGTTTTAAATCTGCAATTTGAGTGTAAAGCAAGAATTGTGCTTGTAGTTTAGCAGAATTGGTTCAGGGGGTTGGTGCATCAGTTACATGTTGTAGTCATTTTGTCTGAAGTACAAGTAATTGTGTGTAAACAAATGGTAAAAACTGTAATGTGATGGCTTGTGTTAAATGTTTGATACAAAAAGAGTTAAGCAAGGTTTATTAGCTATTGCAAGAGAACTACAATGTTTTGCAGATTTGGTGAAGGGTTTTCTTATTGGTGTGTAGAGTTTTGCAAAAATAGCCAATAGTTACAAAAAATGTGCTTAAGCCATCAGAAAAAAACTGTAACCACGATGGGAGACAGATCTTTTAGCTCTATGGCTCCTTGGCTATCAAACTCGCTTCCCCTGGATCTAAGGAGCAGTGATAGTCTTGACACATTTAAATCTTGTCCAAAGACCCATTTTTTAAGCAGGCTTTACTTTTAAAAAATTTTATCATGTTATTTTATATTTGCGATGTTTGTTTATACTTGTTTGGTCAATGTGTGTTTGGTAATTTTTTATTATTTGTTTTAATTTGTTCTAGCATGGCTGTTGATGCTTATTGTAAGGCAACCTTGGGTGTCTAGAAAGGCTCCATTTACAAATAAAATTATAGTTTTTCTCATTTACTAAGACACGCTCAGTGGAACTAGGATTCACTTGATCTTATGAAACATGTCTTGCAAATGTGTAAACTCTTTCTCATTGGATTGACACATTTTCCCCAAAATTTTTCAAAACAGTTAACACGGATGTCATTCAAGCAGTCCAAAGTCCATTGTTTTAGTTATGGTAACCAAACAGAAACCATCTATTCCTAACCATTAGAAACTACCCACATCAGTATGAAATCACTGAACCACTGGTTTGACACACCTGCACACAAATCTTCAATTAACAATCAGTCCGCAAACCTTATAAAAACAGTGGAGTGTCTGTGTTGTTCTGTGCCAGCATGGATGAAGAAGGTCAATAGCGGCTATGTCTTATACTCACAATAGATTTGACTGTATTTAGGTTTACATGTGTTTTCTCTAATATGTACAGTATTTTATTACTTTTGTCTGTTTTCAGTTTTTTTTACAGTAACAGTATTTCAGTTTTCAGCCACAGTTTGAAAAATGGCATGAATTCAATATAAATTTACTGTAATCAAAACATATCTTATTCTGGATCCAATTCTTTGCAAAAATGCCAATTTGACAGCCCAAATAGAAAGACAACAAATCGTCACCTTGGAATTATAAGGTTCTATCTGGTTCTGAATGATTTTGAGATATTGAGCTTCAAAGTTTTTGCATTCCATAGCAAACAGTACGTGTGTGACAATTGTTTTTTGATGTAAATAAAAAGTCTCAAATTGCAAACAACAAAAAACATCCCATAATGTAAATAAGTTGTCATTTAATAAAAAATAAATCAATAACTCCATTTTGACAAAAATGTCAGATTAAACCTTATAATTCTAAGGTGACGAAATGGCATTGGCAATAGGCTACAATGGCAAGCAATTGTGGAGTGATTCACACTGAGTTCTGTATTTTGTGTTTTGTTGTCCATTGTGTAGTGATTGATTAAAAGAGATTACAAGTTGTGCTGTTTAAAGGTAAAATTAGCTTTTGTTGAATATTTAAAATGTTTTGACCCGGTATGTGCATTTTGCAAGCAAAATATGTAGTTTTGACCATGAGTGTTGCTGTTTAGGCCTGTGTGTTAACTGTTTTGAAAATGTGGAGTTTCAGTTGACGGCTGCATCGAAGCAATCAAGAAAAACTGTAATTATTATAAATTACTATCATTATTATTATGTGTGTGTGTTTTATGATTTGTGTGTAGAGTTCTGACAATACGAGACATGATTTCAGAAAATGTGTATAAACAATTGGGAAAAATTGTAATTGTGTTTGACTTTTGTCACCTGTGCTCACCATTATGCTGCAGTCACACTAGAGTTTGCATGCAAAAATTGATCCATCTTTTAAATTCCTGTCCCGAGAGGTCATGTTTTGATCTTCGATTGGTCTCACGCAATCATGGGATGCGATTTCGCAGGTCAGAGTTCACCAAGCTTGAACTTTCCAATGCAGCAAACTGCAAAACTTGCCGCATGACCTTGCGTTTCTGGTCTGAGGTATTCACGTGCTATGAATGGAAGTCTATGGGGAGAAAAGTGCAGTGTGACCGCTGCTATATGCAGCACTGGTAGATAACAAGCATTTGATTTAGACAATAGGGTTTAGTGTTTTAGCAATTGAGAAAAGCTGTAAATGGGACTTGAAGATGAGTTTTTTTTTGTTTATTGGTTAAAAAATGAAGCAAGCATTCAGAAATGGTGTTTTAACAATT
The DNA here is from genome assembly GCA_903798205.1 of Danio tinwini. Classification (NCBI taxonomy): domain Eukaryota; kingdom Metazoa; phylum Chordata; class Actinopteri; order Cypriniformes; family Danionidae; genus Danio; species Danio tinwini. Next base: position 69,506 of record CAIGQZ010032975.1, read on the forward strand.
GAGAAAAAATGTGAGTCTGTGCAAATAAACTATTCTTAAAATTAGCCTGCTTTATCAAAGCTTTTCTAAATACACTTGGGTGTTTTCTTTATCTCTATCTTCAGGGCTTGAGTAATAAGAATATAAGTTGTGTGCAATGTTAATGGACATTAAGCATAAATGTGTAAAGCAAACATCGACGATCGTAGAGGCTCATACTGTATATTGGAAAATTGTATGAGTCTAAAAGAAATTCATAAGCTACTCTTAATTATCAATGCCAGGAATAGATTTGGTTTTGAAAATATGGCTCATAAATAGACACAACGCTGAAAGACTGAAAGCTGTTTATTTGTGCATGTAGTCATGTATTATATGTGTTTGTGGTATGTTTTGTGGTGAGCTGTTCAGAAAAGTTGTAGATCTATAAAAAAAAAAAAAAAAAGAATTCTCATACTATATGTTCAAGGTTGCATGTGTTTATTGATACATGTATGTTGATTTATAAAGTATGTAATTGGTATTGGCATAGAATACCATTATATAAATTATATTGTGGAGGATTTTACTGTTTTGAAAACTATGTTGTTTGCCGTTTGTCACAGCCACATTGAACTCTGATATTTTGCCCACAAAGCCAACAGCAAAAGTGTTCCTTATGCCAGATGTGGCCATTGGCCTCCTGAAGGAACATGTCTGAGAAGATCAGCTACAAAAAAAAACAAGAGACAGAGAATTAATTTATGTTTATTTCACATGCATGCCACATAATATATTCCTCAAAAGTACATCATGTAACCTTTTCATTGAAAGCAACATTTATGATATGACATTGTCCTTCTGTAATAATATTTGTGTACACATTTTGTCTGGGTTTATATAGGAGATTGTGGAAGCTTATCAGAAGTTAGTAATTAGTATTCACAAAGTATCTTGAGGCTAAAAAAGCTTTCTCAGCAAAGAGCTTTATTGGGACAGCATGCAAGTCAACTGACAAATACATCACGTGTTGGAGCCCAGGTGGTGAATCTTGAGAATCTCTCAGGATTACCCATATTGAAAATGTCAAGTAAAAAGCTGCAGTCACCAAATAATTTTTTTTTTCAGCTCATGCATCACATTATCCCAAACCTAACGGATTGCCCACTATATAGAATATGCCATACAACACTATACAATACTCCATATAGAATACTATGCTGATGTCAACATCATGTAACCCAGGGGTGTCAAACTCAGTTCCTGGAGGGCCGCAGCCCTGCACAGTTTAGTTCCAAGTTCTTCAACACAGTTACCTGTAGGTTTCAAACAAGCCCAAAGGACTCAATTAGTTTGATCATGTGTGTTTAATTAGGGTTGGAGCAAAACTGTGCAGAGCTGCGGCCCTCCAGTCACTGAGTTTGACACCTGTGATGTAACCCATTTGCCCCAGAGGTCAGGCTGACCCCTTAGCCAATGCAGCTGGGGCACCATCGTCTCACTACACAAGTGAAGGCAAGGCAAGTATTTTCATACATAATGGTAATTTAAAGTCCTTTAAATAAACAAGAATCAAAGAAACATAAAATACAAGTATAATAAATAAAAGCAAAGAATAAAAACTGGTAAAAAAATGTGTTAAAACAGGTTTTAAAGGAATGAAAATGAGAAGAAAGACATATTAGTATATGTCGGACATAGCACAGTGCTCATTCAGTAAAGGCACAATTAAACAGATGTGTTTTAAGTTTTGATTTGAATGTGCCTAATTTTAGGCCTAACATCTGATCTTTTTGGAAGCTGATTCCAGCAGTGCTGAAAGTGGATTCACCCAGCTTTGACTGAACCCTTGGAATTTCTAATTTACTTGATCCTAATAATTTAAGTGATATGCTTGTATCCAGTGAGCATTTCTGTAATGTATTGAGGTGCCAGGCCATTCAGTGATTTATAGAAAAGTAACAGTACGTAAAAATTTCATCTAAATGTAACTGTGAGCCAGAGTAAAGACCTATACTGGCAATCATGTGGCCTTAATTTTGCTGGACTTATCTGCAGCCTTCGATACCATTGACCACTCTGTGTTATTATCTCAGCTATAGTCCTGGATGGCACGTTTCCACTGAGTGGTACGGTACGGTTTGGGTCGGTACGGGTCACCTTTATCAAGCTTGCGTTTCTATTACAAAGGGTACCCTTTTGGTGGGCGTGGTGTACTACAGAGAGTTTCAGTCGACGTCATTCTCGCTCAAATAAATGTCTACAGTAAAGCTGTACAGTTCGTTCACATTATATGAGAAGCTCTTCTAACAAAACAGATGCTTTAAACATATTAATACTTGTTTATAAATGTTTATTACTAACATTTCTATGAACATGATTTGATTATAACTGCAGATTAATGACAGTGTTACAGCCTACTGTAACGTCTGCAAATATATAAAATAAATAAATGCAACATATATGAACACATACAGACCCTTATAGTCTCCGATATGTTACCAACTACAGATAAACGACACACAGCATACATTAAGTCCTTATTTGAGTTAAAAAACAACACACAACATATACAGTAGCCCACAGTCAGAGCTAACCTCTCATCTGTGTTTGTAATCTTCACCAGCACATGTAGCCTCTGTTAGAGAGTAATTACGTCATTCCGAGTTCATAATAGTCCAAAAGGTGATGATAAACATGGCAGTTTGTTCATGTTTCAGGTTGCTGAAACTATTTGCTCCTGTCGGGAATCCTTGTAATCCTGTCGGGCTTCTCCTTTTTTTCCGCGCTTCACTCTTGAGTTTGTCCTTTTCTTTCTGAATGGATCAGATGTCGAAGACGCTTCATTAATCACACACACACATTATTATTATCAGCTCAAGAAGTTTGTTATATCAAATCTAGACGCGAACGCGGGCTCCCTGGAGAAAGCGAAAACCGCTCGCACTTTTAGACGGCCTCATAAAACAACAACAGGACACGGCAGATTCTTGGCTTTGTGGTTGTTCATCAAGACAACAACAAGGTTTGTTTTGAGCCCGGGTCATCCATGTATCGTTATTATATGCATATAGTTGTCTCGGCTGTGCATTTAAAAACATGGCAGCTCCATTGTTTTGATTCTGGCTAGCTCCACGAGATTGTGACGTATCTCTGTAAACCAATTAGCGTTCAGCTGCGCAGGTAGCTCCACCTTTTAGTACCCTTTCTCGTCTTTGGTACCCTTTCGAAAGGGTGCCGAAAAAGTGGTACGGTACGGATCGGTTCGGTACGCTTTTGAAAGTGGAAACGGCCATAAAAGCGTACCGAACCGATCCGTACCGTACCACTGACAGAAAGTTTTTTGTCAAAATTGGTAACTTTTCATCCTCCACAGCACCGCTAACGTGTGGTCTTAAGGCTCAAGGCTCAATTTTAGCACCTTCTCTCTTTTCTCTCTATATGCTCCCATTAGGTTTTTTTTTCAGAGAATATGGACTGTACTTTTATCTTTATGCAGACAATACACAAATCTATCTGTCAATCAAAAAGGAAAATGAGTCCTCTGTTGTGAACTCTCTGTCACTGTTCCTGGAGGAGGTAAAAGCATGGTTTTCAGATTTTTTTTTATTTTTTAAATGAGGGGAAAGCAGCGGTTATTATATTCGGGCCTAATGATTTGTTGGATTGTAAATGCCCCAGGTTAGGCAACTTGGAGGAGTTCAGATCACCCCAGGTACATAACCTGGGTGTTTCATAAGATGAGAACTTAAAATTTAACAAACATATTTCAAATGTGGTTGGAAATAGCTTTTACCAACTTCGCCTTCTCTCTAAAATGAAGTCCTCCCTCACTTCAAATTCTCTAGAAATTGCCATGCATGTGCTTATAACTTCCTGGTTATGCAGCAAAAAATGCTTTTCTTAGTTAAATTTTGTGTTATTTCTAGTCCAAATATCTACAAATTCTTAAATCGAGAAGCATTTTCAAGGCAAGCAAAACATATTGTCTTGTTTTCAAAAATAATATGCCAATATTAAGTGAGTTTTTCCTTTAAACAAGCAAAATAATCTGCCAATGGGGTAAGCAAAATAATCTTGTTTTTCCTTTTGACATAAGATTATTTTGCTTACCCCATTGGCAGATTATTTTGCTTGTTTTAAGAAAAAACTCACTTAATTTTGGCATACTATTTCTTAAATCAAGACAATGTTTTGCTTGTCTAGAAAATTCTTCTTGATTTAAGAATTTTTTGATATTTGGACTAGAAACAAGACAAAAAATCTAAGAAAGAAAATAATTTTTTGCAGTGTATTGTAACTCTCTATTTTGACCTGCCTAAGTCTCAGATTGCTCACCTACAGTGAGTAACGCAGCAGCTAGATTTTTAACAAAAAGCCTGTCACTCCCATTTTGAGGGTGGGACAAAGAATCGAATTAAAAAAAATTTCTTTGTGTATAAAGCCTTACATAACCTGGGACCCCATTATTTATCCCAACTGATTGTGGCCTACACTCCATGCAGACACTTGTTTCGCTGATCAGTTTCTAGTAAAAGTCCCAAAGGCCCACCACGAAAATAGACACAAAGGTGCATTTGACAAAGCTGGTCCTCTCGCCTTTGGAATGCGCTGCCACTAGAATAAAAAATGGCTTCATCACTGCTAATTATTAAGTTTAAGTTAAAGACTTATCTATTTTCTAGGTGTTTTGAAGCATAAGTCATCTCTATGGGAGTAAACGGTCTCGTTTTTAATCCTGTTTTACTGTGGTCAATTGTGGTAGCATCTTTTAACTAAGCAGAATTATTTAAAGGGGGTATTTCTTTCTTGTTTTAGGCTTTAAAACCAAACAGTTTTTGTATAATCTATTTCAAATCTTTTATGCTCTCTTTTACATCATGTGTCTACTGCTGTTTTGTTTATTAGGCCTATACTGATTGTTTGTATTTTCTCTGTAAAGCACTTTGTACGGCCTTGTGGCAAATGGAAACATGCTATATAAATAAACTGAACTTGAACTTGAACTATACGAAAGGTGTGATGTGCTCTGATTTTCCGGTTCCGATTTCCATAGACATTTAAGGGTAATCTGGGTCTAAACCTAAAGTGGCTCACATGTATAGGTGCAAATGTGGCCCAGTTATCTTAATAAGATAATATCTTACCTTATATTAAAATGTGGGCCATTTTTGTCAGATATTCAGAAACGTAAGAGGCCATAAAAGGGGTGATAATTGTAAGGGTCAAACCATAGCTCTTTGACATGGCAGATATGGATAGTAATATACACTGTAAAACATTTTGTTGTACATTTACAGAATAGTACTGGCAGCTGGGTTTTCAACCATATGCTGTCTTTTTACAGTCCACTCCTGTAGTTTACATTCACAGTATATTACTGTTAAAATAAATTTTTACACTGTGTTTATACAGCTCAAACCTTTAATATAAATTTCTATCGGGTTGCTGTAACCTTTAAGAACTATGTTTCAAAACTGCATTTGTTACAGCAAACAAGCCAAGTAAAAACAAAAAACAATAAAATGTCAGGTGATGCTAATTTTGTTTTAAGTAAGGCACAACCTGTGATGAAATTATATAATTCAATGATGTTAACCAATGTTTAATCCATTATTAAATGTAATGTAATAACATGCTTGCAAACACAGATTGCAACACTGGAGTGTTTTAAACCTGTACTTGGTAAACAGCGGTGAGGTGAAGTGAACTGATAACCTCCACGGCCAGCACCTGAACACAATGGCAAATCAGCTGTGTTTAAAAACACACTCAACAGTGCTTAAATGTTAACAGGAAATCGATATTTTAAAAATATCAGTACTGATCTGTACCGAAATTTGGTATTGTGGCAATACTAGTCAAGACTGCCAGTTGATGTTTTCATAATCTGTACGATCTTTTCCAAGACTAATACATAACATGATTTTTTAAATTGTGGTTGAGCTTGTTTGACGTCAGCACCACTTGGCTGATTTACTTACTTCCGGGTGCAGCTATCCTGCTGTTGTGGCTGGTGTAATCTGGGAAACTTTTGTACCCCTTGGTTTCGAGTGTGGTCCTGAAAAATCTCCATTTTTGAATGGGTATCCACCCCTTCCCTTTATTTCAATGCCTTCAAGCTAAAGAGAATTGGGACATGGGAACAAGCAAAACGAGGGGTAGGGTAAGGGAGAGGGCTGAAAAAGTTTTTAAACTTAAATGGTTTGTTGCAATCGGTTTCCTCAAATGGTTTAAGTTACCTTACCTTATTGGGTTTTACAGGGCATATATGATAATATGTTACATATAACTTACATATAAGTCAGAATTATTAGGACCTCTATTTATTTTTTCCCCCAATTTCTGTTTAACGGAGAGAAGATTTTTTTCAACACCTATTAAACATAATATTATAACTCATTTCTAATAATTTATTTTATATTTGCCATGATGACAGTAAATAATATTTTACTAGATATTTTTAAAGACACTTCTATAGGGCTTAAAGTGACATTTAAAGGCTTAAGTAGGTTAACTAGGCAGGATAGGGTAATTAGACAAGTTATTGTATAACAATGGTTTGGTCTGTAGACAATCGAAAACAAAATTAGCTTAAAGGGGCTTATAATAATGACCTTAAAATGGCTTTTAAAAACTTTAAAACTGCTTTTATTCTAGCCAAAATAAAACAAATATAAAACGAAACAAGGCTTTCCCTAGAAGAAAAAATATTATTAGACATACTGTGAAAAGTTCCTTGCTCTGTTAAACATAATTTGGGAAATATTTAAAAAAGGAAAAAAAATCAAATGGGGGCTAATAATTCTGACTTCAACTGTATATATATAGTTGTGTCTTGTGTTTTGTGTCGTGCACCAGAGGTTTCTTGAAAACTGAACTGTGTATCTTTGACACAGAATTGTTATTTTATGTTTTTAACATGTTATTACTACAGAGGAGATTTTGCAAATTGTTAAATACCATTTATAAAAATTGTTTTTAACAGAGCACAAGACTACAGACTTTAATAAGATTTTTATAAGAAAATTATTTTTAATTCGTAGGATTTTATTTACTCCTGTAACTATTATTTTGTGTTTATGTATATGTATTTCTGTAACTTTTGCTCTGTAGAAAGTCTTAGATTCTGACATAACAGTGTTCAGTTAGATGCTAAACACACAACTGGTATTATCTTACATTTTAAAATGATAATCTTGGAAAACATGCATTTAACACTATTTAAGAAATTAAAAGCATTGTGAAATGTGCTCACACAAGTTATTTGTGTTTTTTAACTCTTATAAGTGAGTGTACATGTTTTGAAGTACGTGTAAATATTACTATGGTTTTAATGTAAATGCTGTAATGGATTTTGCATTTAAAATCTTTATTGCAACAGTAATAGTTCAACCATAGTAATAGTAAAACTGGTTGATTTTGTTTTCAAAAAATGTGGTTATTATAGTATATATGTGGTTATTATAGTATAAATGTGGTTATAAAGCATGGTTATGTATGATAAGAGTATGTTAATCTACTTGTATGTTTGTAAAAATATGAATAAATCTGTAATTGTTATTGAGAGTGTTGTGTGTTTTTTATTGTAAACCAGCAGCAGCTGCAGCCAGTGGTCCATAAGTGAGCAAAACGACAGTTGCACCCTGCGAAGCGGCCCGTATTTCCAGTTGCATCGTCCCAACATCGGCCGAATAGCATTTCCGATCATATGCCAACATGGCAGTGACATATTGCCAATTAGCAAACGCTCCCTGGAATTCTTTCTCGGAAAGGGCTTATGTAGACGTTTGACAGAAACAAACCCAAGCAAGTTAGTAATAAGTGAAGCTGTTGATACTGTTTGTAGAGTTGTTTAATGATCCTCTGCTGAAATGTTGAAAGTGTTTATTTCTTTTAATGTTGTTACTGAAGTCAGTTATAGTTTTGTATTTCTCCTCAGTAAATCTGCTTGTTAACACCAGGTGTTCATCATTAATGCTAAATTAACACTTAATCACTTAAATATCTTATTACTACAATGTAAATGGAGTAAGTTCACATTACTCATATAGATTTGTTTTTTAACTTAAGTTGTTTGTAGAATCGGTTTCCTTAAACAGTTTGAGTTGCCTTAAATTATTGGGTTTTACAGTACTCAATCGGTTTAAGTTCTCTTCATTTATTAGATTGTACTGCACTGTAAAACCCTTACTTTTAAGTTAAGGTAACTTAAAGCATTTGAGAAAACTGATTGCAACAAACCATTTTCATTTTTAAGTTCAAAAACTGATCCTAGTGAGTACTGTGAACTTTATCCATTTGAGTACAGAAAAAATCTGAGAACAATAAAACTAGAATTACTTGCACAGTTTGCCGTCAGTTTGGCAAGTCAGTCTCCTTTTGTTAAATAATTCGAACTGCAATAAAATACCTGCACATTTACCATATTGCTCTTTTTGTTTGCATAACACTTTGAATTTTGCTCATTATACATTTATTAACATGTTTTTATATTTTAATTCTAGATTCACACACGTTATTTTTGACACATTATTTAAAATATGTGGCTAAGAAATAGTTATTAACTTTTTTTTTTGGTGGGGCCAGTGACAATATTGGCAGGACAAGTAAAAATCTGAACAGTAAAAAATCCTTAGCGAACCCTGACATTGAAACCAAAGGTCTATACAGCTATAGAATTTGTCTTCTCAAATACAACTAATGGCTCGTTTCCACTGACTTGACGCGCAGCTGAACGCTATTGGTTTACAGAGATACGTCACAAGCTCATGCAACAACCCAGAATGAAAACAAAGAAACTGACAAACGGCAGAGTGACGCGCGAAAAAAACAAAAAAAAAGTAGCACATTATTTTTTCAGCAAACGTGAACAAACTGCCATGTTTAACTATTATTATCACCTTTTGGACTATTATGAACTCGGAATGATGGAATTACTTTCTAACAAGAGGCTTCTAAAGATTAATACACATTTAATCATGAGAGGTTTGCACTGACTATGGGCTCTATTTCCTGTTGTTTTGAACCTAAATATGGACTAAATGTATGCTGTGTGTAGTTTTTACAAGTGATAACATATCGGAGACTGTAAGGGTCTGTATGTGTTTATATATGTTGCATTTATTTATTTATTTTATTTTATTGCAGACATTACAGTATGCTATTTTGCACTGCCATTGATCTGCAGTAATAATCAACTCATATTCATAGAAAAGTTAATAATAAACATATATATGCAAGTATTTATGTGTATAAAACATCTGTTTTGTGAGACGTGCTTCTCATATGATATGTGAGTGACCCGTACAGCTTTACTTTAGACATTTTCTCAAGCGAAAATGACATTGACTGCAACTTTCTGTAATACACCACGCCCACCAAAAGAGTACCATTGGTACCCTTTTAGCAGTGGAAGCGCAAGCCTGATAAAGGTGACCTGTACCAATCCGTACCGTACCATACTGTACCAGTCAGTGGAAACGAGCCATGAGGCTCAAGACAAAACTCCACTCCATGGGCCAAACCACACTGTAACTGCCTTCGCAACACATAATTTCAGGATACTGCTGCAGTTGCCAGCAATGTACTGTTTTTTTACGGTATGCTGATGTAAAAATACATGGACTACATTGACAATACTCAAGTAAACTTTCACTGTAAGAAACTACCACAAATTGGACAACTGCTGTATGAGCTTATGAAGTAATGTGCTATATACTGTATGCTTATAAGCATATTTACTATGATAACTTATTTTAGTTAATTAGAAAAGTTTAAAGAGCGACTGTCTTTAAATAAAGAAACATGCAGAATAACATCAACATTTCATTGTTCATCTTTCACTCAAACACTGGCTCTACTCTCCTCCACAATGGTGACTTTTAAATGACAATTAAATGACTAAATAAATGATAATTGAGGATTAGCAATGAACAAATGAAGAAATACTAAAGGTAAAAATCAAGAACAGAACATAAAGTAACAAAAAATCTACAACTTCAGTCACAACTTTGTAATGAAATAACCTGAAGGTCAACAAATGATTAAATCATTACAGTACAATAATCAGCAGATGATTAAACAACTCCACAAACAGCATCACCAGCTACACTTATTACTAAAACATTTATTTTTGTAAGTTCTTCTAGAGCAGGGGTGGGCAAACTCGGTCCTGGAGAGCAGGTGTCCTGCACAGTTTTGCTCCAACACTAATCAAACACACCTGAACATGATAATCAATGTCTTTAAGATCACTAGAAATCTATAAGCAGGTGTGTTTGATTAGAGTTGGAGCTAAACTGTGCAGGACATTGGCCCTCCAGGACCGAGTTTGCCCACCCCTGTTCTAGAGATAAAGCTTAACATTTTAAGTCACCATCATGGAGAATAGAGTTTGCTTAAGTTGGGCTCTTAGCCCTTACATTTTTAACATTAATTTATTGTGCTAATTGCAATTGTTTAGAACTTTGTTTATAACGTTCTTTTGATATGGCAAGCAAGTTAAAAAACTAAATAATATCTGCTGATGTTAATGTTGCTTTTAGTAAGGCAGAACCTGTTCTAGTTTAATATTATATAATTTGCTGCTCTTATCCAATGTTTAATCTATTGTTAAATGTAACATAGCATGCCTGTATGTGGCATTGAATTCTGACAGTTTTCAAGAATAACTCTATTGTGTAATTTGCACTCAAAGAGACATCAATAATCAGCATATGAACCTTAACAATGGTGACAAGTAACAAAATTAACAGTTTAACTCACAAGCATTACAAACTGGCTACTAACAGGCTACTGAAAGTCTAAACATAAACAACAGCAGAATCAAATGCAAATAAAGAAAAAACTGTAAGACCTTTGTAAGGGATTTTTGTACTCTGCCACACCCAGCATGCATTGCAGCATGAAACATTTTAATTGTTACCATTGTTGAGGTACAAGGTCTGATTCATGAGGTCTGAGTGTGTCTTTGTCATAATTGAACTGTTTTTGTATGTTATTTCTTAACTCTAAAAGAATTAGGTATCTTTCCAGTTTCCACTTCTCATTAATGAAATAATATCTGCAACTTAGCATCAAAACTATCACATGAAACCAGTCATCCAGACCTTTATCAAAAAACATTTATCAGAACAAATTTCAGACAAATAGATTTACTGTACCAATTGAGTTTCCAGCTTTATTGCTAAAATAAAAGTGTTTTATTAATTTTGTATTACAGCAGCTGGAAAGTCTAAATTTATGAATTCAAGGGTGAAGAGCCCAACTAAACCAGCCCCTCACTCCATTACGGTGACACACACAAAAAAAACACCCAAATTTCTATATAAGCTGCGTTCACCTGAAATTATCAGATCTGCACCAATATACCGCCCTGGTAGGACTATCGTTCCATCCACCAAGGATGAATTCATAAATAACTTACCTGATCTTTCTTTATTTCGAAATACACCCGCAAACGTAAATGACCTTGATGTAGTAACCAGCAGTATGGATGCCATCTTTACTAGCACACTAAATACGGTGGCACCCATTAAATTAAAAAAGGCTAGAGAGAATAAAACTACACCATAGTACAATAGTCATACTCGTGCTCTTAAAACAACAACCCGTGCCCTGGAACGTAAATGGAAAAAACTAACTTAAAGGGTTTTAGAATTGCGTACAAAGACAGTATGTCCAGCTATAGGAGGGCTCTTAAATCTGCCAGAGCTGAGCACCTCCGCAAACTGATTGAAAATAATCATAACAATCCTAGATTTTTATTTAGCACCATTGCTAAATTAACAAATAATCAGTCATCCTTGGAACTAAATGTCCCACTGCATATTAGTAGTGATGATTTCATGAATTTTTTCAGTGATAAAATAGAAGGCTTTAGACAGAAAATAGAAGATGTTAAACTTTCTGTACCACCTTATACTCCAGATCCAGTAAACATTCCACTGAATCAAAATAACCTACAATGCTTCAAAATCATAGAACAGGAAGAGCTAGATAAAGTTATAAATAGTTCCAATCCAGCTACATGTATGTTAGATCCAATTCCAACAAAATTACTGAAAGAATTGCTACCTGTTATAGGAGAACCCTTTTTAACGTTATCAACTCTTCTTTAGCTTTAGGCCATGTTCCAAATCCTTACAAGCTAGCTGTTATTAAACCTATTATTAAGAAACCACAACTGGACCGAGAAACTTAGCTAATTATAGGCCTATTTCAAATCTTCCGTTTATGTCTAAAATACTAAAAAAAGTTATTTCTACCCAATTATGCTCCTTTCTGCAGACAAACAATATTTTTTAAGTGTTTCAGTCAGGTTTCAGGCCTCATCACAGCACAGAAACCGCATTGGTGAAAATAACCAACAATTTACTCTTAGCTGCTGACCAAGGGTGCATCTCACTATAAGTTCTACTTGATCTTAGCGCCACATTTGACACCATTGACCACAATATTCTCATAGACCGCTTATATTCTACAGGTGTCCAAGAACAGGCTCTTTAATGGTTTAGGTCATACTTAGCTGATCGTTACCAGTTTGTGAATATTAATAAACAACTTTTACAAGTTAGGCCAGTAAAGTACGGGGTCCTTCAAGGATCAGTTTTAGGCCCTTTGCTGTTTACAATATACATGCTTCCCCTGGGGGACATTATTAGAAAACACGGGATCAGTTTTCACTGCTATGCAGATGATACTCAATTATATATTTCAACTAAACCTGATGAGATGTCTGAACTGTCTAAGCTAACTGAGTGTATTAAAGATGTTAAAGACTGGATGACCAACAATTATCTTCTCTTAAACTCAGACAAAACAGAATTATTACTTATTGGGCCTAAATCCTGTACACAGCAGTTCTCACAACTCGACCTGCAATTACAGGGATACAAAGTTAGAGTTAGCTCTACTATAAAAGATCTGGGTGTCATATTAGACAACAATTTAACCTTCGAAAATCATATATTCCATGTCACAAAAACTGCCTTCTTTCATCTAAGAAATATTGCTAAATTGCGAAGTATGCTATCCATCTCAGATGCAGAAAAGCTAGTTCATGCTTTTATGACTTCTAGGCTGGATTACTGTAATGCTCTGTTTGCTGGTTGCCCAGCATCCTCTATTAACAAACTTCAGCTAGGACAAAATGCAGCTGCCAGAGTTCTTACCAGGTCTAGAAAATATGATCATATCACCCCAATTTTATCCTCTTTACACTGGCTGCCTGTTAAGTTTTTTTATTGAATTTAAAATATTGCTTCTTACCTATAAAGCCTTAAATAATCTAGCTCCTGTTTATCTAACCAACCTCTTGTCTCGCTACAATCCAACCCGCTCTTTAAGATCTCAAAACTCAGGGCTTCTTGTAGTACCTAGAATAGCAAAATCGAGTAAAGGAGGTCGAGCCTTCTCATATATGGCCCCTAAACTCTGGAATAGCCTTCCTGATAATGTCCGAGGCTCAGACACACTCTCACTCTTCAAAACTAGATTAAAGACCTATCTTTTTAGCAAAGCATACACTTAGTGCATTACATAGCGGTATGACGCATGATGTGCCCCACACACGATTTTGTTTCTTGTTTATATACACTATGAACCGCAGCTACGCTAATTATTCTCCTTATTTTGTATTTCCACCTGGGGGTACTCATCTCGAGACCCTCAGACTATGCAGTGCCACTGATGTGATCCAAAACCAGCGAGGAGACGATCCCAAGGTTTCTGGACCAGGCCGTATCCTGAGCTGCTGCTATGGTGGTCATGGTGGCGAGCATGAGACTGATTCCTGTGATGCTCCAGACAGACGTGTCTTCACTGAGGTCCAGCTACTGCGCCTAGACTGCAGCTCTGCACAAGACGTTTGGCCATAGGAGAAATGGTTGTGCCCAACTGAGCCTGGTTTCTCGCTAGGTTTTTTAAATTCTTCACTTTCGCTAATTGGTGAAGTTTTTTCCTCGCCGCTGTCGCCACTGGCTTGCATGGTTCAGGATCTGTAGAGCTGCACATCGATGGAATTGCTCTTCAGTGTTTGGACTCTCAGTAGTGATTATTAAACCACACTGACCTGAGCTAAACTGAACTAAACTTAAACACTGAAAACTGAACAGACACTGTTTCAATTCACTATAAACTTCCATGTAAAGCTGCTTTGACAGAATCTACATTGTATAAGCGCTATACAAATAAAGATGAATTGAATTGAATTGAATTGAATTTTTTTTGGTTCTCAATAAGAATGGTATGGAAGTCAAAGCAGTTAGTGATAAGTGAATCTGCTGCTGTTTGTGGAGTTGTTTAATGATTCTCTGCTGAGACTGAAAGTATTTTATTTTACTTGATTTTATTTAATGTTGTAACTGAAGTAACTGTTTGTGTTTCTTGTTTCTCTTTCCTTCAGTGATTGTGATTATTAACAGCAGGTGTTCATCAGTGTCTGAATTCACTCATTTGTGTTCATTAACTTTCAAGTGAACTATATTAGACAACGTCCTGGTTACGTCCGAATAAAGCCGAAGTCACACTAGAGTTTGAGCTTGCGAAATTCTGTCGTACGGCGCTGTGAAAAGGGGCGGGATTAAACAAGATGAATAGACATTAAAAAAAGCGAGCGATTGCTCCATGTTTTAAATTTCTGTTCAGAGAGGTCATGTTTTGATCCTGGATTGGTCTCACGCAGTCAAGTGATGCGATTTCGCAGGTCAGAGTTCACCAAGCTTGAACTTTGCACCGCAGCAACCTGCGAAACTCCGACGCATGACCCTGCGTTTCCGGGCTAACGCATTTGCGTGCGTATGAATGGAAGTCTATGAGGAAAAAAGCCCAGTGTGACCGCGGCTTAAGGGAACGGAGACGTGTGTCTACAGTAAACAGACTTTTGGGGAGTCCGTTAGATGACCAAACACTTCTGAAGATTAGAAAACGGGCCAATGAAATGCCAATTGAATTGGCGGAGCTTAGCTCCTGATGAGCTAATCAACGCTATATCAGTCAGCTGCTGGAGTCAGCTCCTCAGAATTTGCCTGCTGAAGAGCCGATCACTCAGCTCCCAGCTGGAGACTCATGTGCTGTGGCAGTGGAGACACACGTCTCTGTTCCCTTATTCGGGGAACGTGGGTTACGGACGTAACCAGGACGTTCCCCTTTATAGGGAACTCCAACGTGTGTCTGTAGTAAACAGACTTTTGGGAGACCGTATGGAAAATGCCACAGCATCTAAGCCCGTCATGCTGTTGATGTGCAGTTTGCCAAGCGAAGCGTGAGCGCACTGACATCACCAAAAGTGCAACCTTCCAGCGTCCCCTAGGCCCAAAATATTACCATTACATGGGAATAATACGATTTTAGATCGGGGGTCGTAAATGTGTTTTTACCGAGCTAATATAAACTAGGGATTTTAGAAATGACAGTACGTTGGGAAAGCGTGCCAGTCCCCGAAGGGGAAGGACGCTGCAGAGACCACCTGCTACCCAGAGGGGGAGACTTGATGGTAATAAAGCATATGGACTAACCCTATTGTGGGGGAGTGCTACATATGATAAGCTGGTTAGTGGTTAGGGAAAGGGGGAACACACCATAGTAAATAATGCATATGACATCACCAAAACAGGGGAATGCACATAGCTGGCACCGAACCTCAGTATGCGGGTAGACCAGATGGGCATACCAGACAACACACTGAGCCATGCACTCGAGGATATAATCTCGATAAAGTGTTAGGTGCCGCCCAGCCCGCAGCTCTACATGATCTGTTAATAGGCGCTGTGTACTCACGCCGAAAAGGAGGCACCACTTATTATATTATTATTATTTTTTTTTTTTTATTATATAAGTGTGCTCTCTCCCCTGGGGGACACAGCTTGCTCTGGCACATGAAGCGAGAGTGATGGCATAAACAAAAAAATGGACCAATCTCTATTTTAATACAGCACTTCCCTTCTGCTGATCATAACAGAAAAGAGCTGCATATGCTCTTGTGTCACGTTAAGCGCAGTGCGCAGACATAGCAATGAAAAAGCTGGGCCTGCCTCCTCTGCAGTCAGTGCTTGCAGGCTCACCACCTAATATTAAAAGGGGACGGTAGAAGCCTTGGCACAAGGTGAACCAAGGTCTCAGGTAAACGTGAGAGTAGGTCGGTCCAATTTACTGGCACAATTCGCTGACCGAAAATGCCACCGGAATCCTAACCCTCCTGATACCAGCGTGATTAGCAGAGCTGCCTAAAAGGACAGAAAATTTATGAATACTGATTGAGTGGCTCAACAGACCTATCATAACCGCTGGGGCTAGAGAGATCCCAAGATGGTGAGAGAGGGGGCGGGATGGATTAACATCATCGGCCACGCGCCTCTGAGAAACCGGCTGAAGAGGTTATGCTTTCCCAGCGCGCTACCATCCGCATTAAAAACGCAGATGATTACATGTCAAACCTTCAGTGTGGAGGGAGACAGCCAGCACTCCAGCTATCCTGAAGGAAGAAAACACAACACTAATCTGGCATGTCCAGGGGTTTTCTCAGAGAGAATTCCCACACAACAAATAGACTCCACTGCAGAACATAGGCATACCTAATAAGGTGCTCTAGCCTGTAGTGACGATGTTAACTATCACAATGATAAGTCACCTAAGTCCACCGCGCTCTGTCTAGAAACCATCCAAAGAGGTTCCAGAGCCCTGCACGTTTGCCAGAGGGTGCCCGTCCCACAAAAAAAGTAAGTGCTTTTTCCGGGGAATTCATCAGGGAGGGCCATCATGAGGAGTTTGAGTCTGAAACTCAGGTCCGGTTGGGCCAGAAAGGCGCAACGTGCGAGACTGCTCCTTGTCTCCCCGACCTTGCACAGTGTCTGTGCGAGCAGGCTCACTGGGGAAAGAAAATGCATATTGCGTAACACGGGGCCAGCTGAGAGCCAGCGCCTTTGTGCAGAGCAGGAAAAGCAGCCAGCAAAAGGCCGCTCAGAAGAAATGACCTGGGCTTCTCTGAAGCATGTCCATAACAGCTGGAAAGTACCAGGGTGGAGTCTCTGTTCTCCCGGAAACATAGAGGTCCTGAGAGCTTGTAAGCTGGCATGGAGAGCTTGTACAGGATATGAACCGCGCAGCTTTTTAGCCGCAAAACTCCGGAGGAGCAGATGGCGAGCGAACTGAGACATGCTGCGGTGGTGCACACCGCCCAAACGGTTGATGTACGCCATCGCAGCCGTGCTGGCCGTCCTAACCAACACGCGTTTTCCCCTCCTGCTTCGGTAGTGACCGGAGAGCGGAGAGCGAACAGCGAAGAGCAGAGAGTGAAAAACAATGCCAACAGCTCCAGGCAGTTGAAATGCCAATGCAACCAGGGTCCGATTTACGAACCTGCAGCTGCATGCTCGATACACACAGCCCATACTGGAAGCATCTGTCAAAATGACAGCATAACTGGACACTTGTTCTAAGGGCACTCAGGCCCGTAGAAGGCAAGATCCATCCAGGGGCTGAAGGTGCGGAGACAAAGCGTGGTGACGTAAACCCGGTGCCTCTCAGCATGCCATGCCCATCTGGGGACCCGATCGCGAAGCCAGCGCTGAATTAGTCTCATATGACAATTGAGCGGCTAGATAGCGTCTACAATTGTCATATGCCCCAGGAGCCTCTGAATAATTTCAGTGAGACCACTATAACTGCCGAATTAATTGGACAGGACAGCGCCAGGCGCACCGTGATGCAGACCGAGTCCAGCTCCAACCCGAGATGAGAGAAGCTCTGCCCGGGGAGAGCCTGCTCATACTTGGTTGACCCGAAACCTGAACAGGCTGAGGTGCCGGAGCACTAGGTCCCTGTGCATAATCGATCAGTTCAGAGATCTAAAATAATAACAGTCAATGAATAATCAAAAATGCAGATGCACGTGCACCAAAGAGGCACAGGGCATCCTCCACGCATGGAAACAGGGACAGCCTGAATGGGAGGACTGTTACTACCATGTTCGGCCCCCTGTCGAACACTGGAAAAATCACAGTATAAGGAGGGAGAGAGCGAGACATAAAGTGAGCATTCTTCAGGTCTATAGCTGCAACCAATCCCACAGACGGACGCACTGGGGGATGCGTTTCTGCATGAGCATCTTGATAGACATCCTGAACAGATGACAGATCAAAATGCGCAGATAGGATTGGTATCTATCTACCTATTGCTCTCTGGATACGATAAAGGGGGCGTAAACCCGCTCTTCATTTAGGCTGGAGGACTGGTTTGATTATATCCTTCGCCAGGAGGATAATAATCTTCTCACGCGAGACGGGGGTGGCATAACGATGATCGCTTAAATGCACACCCATGAACTTGGGAGGCCAACAGCAAATTGAAACACATAGACGAATCTGACCGTCCGTCTGAGCTACTGCACAGGCTGAGTAGCGCTAACCAGGTCAACAGAACCAGAACGAGGCAGCATCACCGGAAAGATCGCTGACGTACCCACGGAGGGCCAGCTTCGGGATGGGGAGTGCTCATTCTGGAAAGCTGAGTGTCCCGAGGAAGAAGTGAAAATAAGAGATTGACTCCTACCTTTCTCCCAGGATCCCGTGGAGTGGCTGGACGTGCGAGAAAGAAGTTCATCCTCTGGCGCCCTCAAGGCTATGGCGAAATGCACCAAAGCTGAGAGCTGGAAAGCAGCTCGTCCCATGCTGGCAGCAATTGGGCTTCCACATCCAGAGGGAGGAAAAGACGCTCTTTTCAGATCTCTACATACATTCGCCGGGAAGCCCCGGTCTCGGAAAGAACGGTTCTCCTCCTCTCCAAGCAGCCCGCCTCAGGTTCACTTCGCAGTCCAGTTACTGGACTTAATGGCGACCTGTGACGGGAGCGTCAACTCCCTGCTGGGGGGCTCTGCGTGTTCATTAGCCATGGAATGGACTGGGACGGCGGAGCCTTTTGGAGCCGCGGGAAGAGAGCACTCGGCGAGGAACAGCCAGCGCGGATGGGTCTGATGGGGAGAGCAGTTTTCCGAGCCCACCAAGAGAAAACAGTCCCGAAATCATCCCGATTGCTAAAACCGTATACTGCAGAAAGTTGTCGGGGGTAACGAACGCTGAAATCTTGGCAGCACGCTGAGTTAAAGGCACCTCGCAGTGAGAGCATGAGCTGTCCGCGGGCACCGCATCGACATGCTGGACCCCCAGACCTGTCATGCGATACCCGTGCCCATTATCCAAAGATAGGAACCACCGCATTCAGAAACACACAGTCAGAACAGCGTCTTGAAAAAGACGTGTTGATTGACTGTGTTGCTCTCTTAGAGGAATCTGCCGCTTTAAATGAAAACTGCTCTTTTGTGCACACCAGCGAAACGCTCAGGGGACAGGAATCCCCGATCAACCGTCGCTGTCGCGTCTTCTCCTCCACTGGTGAGTAAACTTGACAAATAATCGTGTCTTCAGTCTCGTAATCGGGTCTAAAGCAACAATTCTGAGGAGCTGACTCCAGCAGCTGACTGATATAGCATTGATTAGCTCATCAGGATCAGCTGTGGAGCTAAGCTCCACCAATTCAATTGGCATTTCATTGGCCCATTTTCTTATCTTCAGAAGTGTTTGTTCATCTAACGCACTCCCCAAAAGTCTGTTTACTACAGACACACGTTGGAGTTCCCTATGAAGGGGAACTAGTGTACATAATAGCGAACAAGGGCACAAAGTGTAATTTCAAGCACAGACTTCAAATGTCGACTCTGAGCTCTGTTAATTCACAGTTTACTGCTGTTGGTTACTTTCTTGAAAACAAAAACGTTACCCAGAATGTTTTTAACAGAACATTACTGTTTTAGTAAAAAAAAAACATTATTTTAATGTAGAATCTGACCATTTTTTACAGCAATTTTTTACATTGTATGTAGCACCTCAAATTTAAAACCTTAAGTTATGTATTATACTTAAAGGGTCCATATTTTGACTCAAAGGTATGTATTAGCATTATTACTTGGAGTGTAGCTCATACTACTACGCTTAAAATTACCTGCTGTAGAAACAACTGTTATGGCCGTTCAGGCACTGGATGATTCATTTGAACGGTCGTAAAGAGTACTTTTTTTTTGCAAATATCCTTTAAATAAAATTTATATTCCCCTCTGAGCTACTCCTATTTACTCATACAGTATATACTTATGCTCAGCATATTCATAACCTATACTCCACATACAGTGATTTTGTCAAATATATGTCAATTTATTAATCATATGCATGTGTGGATCAATTTTTTTTTCAGTGTGCTTAGTAGTATTGCAAATTAAATGAATCTACACAAACCAAAATAATATCTAAAAATTTATTTATTTTTACCTCATCGCAGCCCAGGCAGCGAGGTCTGATGCTCTGGCAGTAATGGCGTCCACACAGCAGTGTTCCTTCTTTCCAAAAGTAAATAAGATCCACCAGAGCCTCACCACACTCACAGCATACAAAGCAGGCAGGATGCCAAAGTCTCATGTATCCAGCCCTGTCAGCATACACCACAGGTTTTTCCATAGGGGCCAACTGCCCACAGCCACTGCAATACTAAGAAACAGACAGATGGAGAATAGAGGATAGCAATATAGGGGAACATATCAATGGCAGGTTAACAAAGAAATTAAGCAGTGAAATTAAATGTTGAAAAGAAAATTTGGAATAAATCCTCTCTGATCAGTGTGGATAATTTAATCAATTACCAATAGAAAACAGACAAACTAATAAATATAGTAACATAGACATTGTAACCTATAAGTAACCTATAGTAACTGCCTATAGTTAGTAAATTAAAATTGACACATTTCATGTAAAATTTAATCTAGAAAGTATGATAAGTTTTTCAATTCAAGATGATAACGCAAAAAAAGACTCTATTAATAAAACATTGCTACCATCTACTGGAAAACACTTCAAATGTATTTTGTAGATTAAATAGTTTTCTTTTGTATGCAAGAGAAGTGTTCAACATTTGTGCTAGAATATCAGATTTAATTATTCTTCCTGTTTGTGTGTGTGTTTTTATTATCATTATACTGTGCCTTTACTGGAAACAATTTAAAATAAGGATCATTTTCAATAACTAACATTAACAAAATAAAATACAGTTAAATTAATTGTTCACTGTTGTTCTAGTTGCAGTTATTCTCAATTGCTAAAACACTAAAACTCATTGGCTGAACAAAGTTCTCAGTTTAGCTAATTGTGCAGTCTGTTGTCAATGCCTTTAACCATTTCACAAGATAAAACACAATGTGCAGATCTAACTTAGACTTTTCAGCAAAACTTTAAACACATTCTTATTCTCAAAACACATGCCGCACTCTAATGCACATGTCATCCATACTGGATGCCATACATACACAAACAGCTGAACACATTAGTTCTTTTGCAAAAATGAAACACTTATATTGCTATAAAGCTCATGAACATGATGCTTTATCGAACATCATGCAACATCATCGAACCAGCAACTTTCTTTCTATAAGGCGAGCCACATGCTGCCCCTATATATATATACACCTATATATATATATATATATATATGTATGTATAATTACACAGCAGATGCCCTTCCAGCTGCAACCCAGTACTGGGAAACACTCATTTACACTCACACACTCATACACTACGGCCAATTTAGTTAATTCAATTTAAATCAGAGAAATCAGAGCAACCAGTGAAAACCCAAGCCAAACTCCACAAAGAAATGCCAACTGGATCCAGTGGCCTTCTTGCTGTAAGGTAACAGTGCTAACCATATATATATAATAAAAGTATTTTATATAAAAATATATAGGCCGCGTCCGAAATAGCCTACTACTTAGTAAGTACTGCATTTGAATTCAAATCACATATATAAGTAACTATATGAGACAAACAAAACATGATTTCATTTTTAAAAATAATTGTATTTATTATGACGTTGTTTTACACTGTTTCTTTTCAATGAGTTAAAGTAAAAAAATAAACTGTTGAAATAAAAAAGATACTTTTATGCTATTCAGGAGCTGTGTGCACCCACTGACAGGTCAATTCTGCTTTTCTCTCTTTCAAGCATTTTAGATATGTATATAAAATTGCCTATTTAATATATTAACATCATCAAATTAATAAAATAATCAGCCAATGAGAAATAAATGACAGAACATGTAATAAAAACAGACAATATCTCTAAAAATGAAAATAATTGCAAGATTTAAAAAAAAAAAAAGCAAATGCATCGATTAACCATTACTGCTTGTGTACATATATTTTGCAGCCAGTTTAGATGTAATTTCGTCCTCTAAGAGAATATACGTAGTTACGTTTTTCAGTCGTTTAGATTAATGAATCTATTATTTACTTTTTCTTTCTGTATTAGCTGTGCGCGCTGTCAGCTGTGAAACCAGGCGAAAATTATCTTTAATTAAAGAGTAATGCAAAAATACATACAAGTTTTAGAAAGTGAAAGCAAAATTAGAATCCTGGACATTTTAGTAGATTTAGAAACCTGGGCCGGACAATTAATTTAAGCAAAAAACTCTGCACAACAGGCCTTGCGGGCACAGAACGAAACTGGTAAATGAGAGAAGATTTTGGCCTCGCTTCAGTCCCATTCATGAATTCTCCCGCGGTGCATCATGGGATACCGTAGCGTCCATCAGACGCTCACTTCAGAATCTCTCCGGAAGTAGTAGATCATCCGGGTAGTTCTCACATACTGTTTATTTTCGAATTCTATAAATTCGGACATACTACTTAGCTTGCATACTGTTTTTAGCCTACAATATAGTATGGAAGTATGCGATTTTGGACATAGCCATTGTACATAAAACAGGTAACATTTCACAATAAATTTACTTTAGCTAGACTACATCTAGATTGTACATCTTTAACACATTTCAATTATTTCAAAATTCTTCACTAAACTTACATATTCAGTCTCATTGCTGAGAGAAGACTGTATTGCTTCATCAGGGATTTGCTCCATTAGGGGTGGATCTGGCTGTTCTTGGGAAATCTTTTCATTCTTCTTGGTAGTACTTTTTTCTCCAGGCAGGGCAACTTCTCCTACTCCTAAGGATTCCTCCTTATACGATTTTACAAACTGAGCCATAACTTTTAGCTCTGCCTCAGACAAGCTGTGGCAGTATGCAGGGTCATGATCATGGGCAGGAAGCTGTCTTGTAAGTTGCTTGTGGCGATATAATGATCCTTCAGTGCCAGCCACAGGTTGTCTTTGCTCAGGGAGAAGACTCATGTACTGCATTGCCTGGCAGACAGAATTAAGAGAAAGAAGAGCATATTTGTTAAAATGCACAAACACAGACTTTAAACACTCTTTCTAAATCATCAGAAAGACGTCTAAATCATTCATTCATTTTATTTTCGGCTTAGTTCCTTTAATAATCTGGGGTCGCCACAGCGGAATGAACTGCTAACTTATCCAGCACATGTTTTATGCAGTGGATGCCCTTCCAGCCACAACCCATCTCTGGGAAACATCCATGCACTCTCATTCACACTCATACATTACCGACAATTTAGCCTACCCAATTCACCTGTACTGCATATCTTTGGACTGTGGGGGAAACCGGAGCACCCGGAGGAAACCCACGCAAACGCACGGAGAACATGCAAACTCCACACAGAAACGCCAACTGAACCTGTCGAGGCTCGAACCAGCGACCTTCTTGCTGTGAGGCAACAGCACTACCTACTGCACCACTGCATCGCCACGTCTAAATCAGACTTTCTAAATAGTGTTAAATCAATTTTAATTGTCAATGGTTCACTTTACTCAAAGTGCAAAATTTATTTCCAATCCAGGCACATTGGAAATAAGTGTGTCAGCCAATATTTTTGCAAAGCAGGTGTCGCTCTGACAGTGTCACCATTTTGGACCCTTGCACTGCCCCACTATGCCTTTATCTGCCTGTTGCCAAACTTGATTGTTTACCTCGTTTTGCCTGTTTGCTGCCAGCCTCGTATTTGACAATAACTGTTATCAGCCTGCATATGACCCTAGCCTGTTTTTTTACTTCCTCTGCCAGCCACCTGCCCATGGCCTTGGTTTGTATTTCTACAGATACTGCTGATGATTGTTAGTTTTGCGGTTCTGCTTGTCTCCCTTAAAGGTCCCAGATTCTCATACTCTGTGACTTTGATGACAGCTTATTATCCTTTATGTTTACATCTTTGTGATTACTAATAAATAGCTGCAAATGGATATTCAGTCTTATCAACCATTATAACAGAAGACTTTGCCATCTACAGATCCAGAAGCCCTATCACAACTTTCTACTCCCAGGCCCATGCCCTGGTCAATCACCAGCTTCAGCTCAACCACCTCACGTCATTCATGGAGGAACTCATCAAATCGTAAGTTTGATGGAACACCCACCAAATGTAATGAGTTTTTACTACAATCCACTCTTTTCATTGCTCAACAGCCAGCCTTATACCCAAATGAGAGCGGGATAAGTAGGGACGAGTAGAGCTCTTGACTGGGCTTTCAATATGGAAGGATTCCACACCCACTTTCTTGATGTTTGATGATTTCCTCCACTTTTAAAATGTTTTTGAACATCCTAAAGGAGAAAGGGATGCTTGGGAGGAAATCCTGTCTATTCGTCAAGGCTTCCGTACAGCTGCTAATTACGCTCTTCATTTCTGCACTCTTTAAACTCAGACTGGGTGGCTAGAAGATACTCTGATAACTTTATTTTGCTGTTGGTTGAATCATGAACTACAAGCAGAAATAGCATGTAGAGAGGAAGGGAAGGATCTTGATCAATTAATCGATATTTCCATTTGAATTGATAACCTCATTCATTCATGACATCCCAACAGACTCACTGACCTCCCCGTCATAACAAAAGTCTATGTTCCGTCAGACCCCCAAATAGAAATCCTGTGGTGAGTTTAACTGCCACTTTGCTACTTTGCTACTGCTTATACTTTGATAACACCAGTTTAAAAGTTCCCATCACTATTACACACTCCAGTAGTTTAATACACATATGCTCCATAATAGACTCAGGAGCTGCAGGCAACTTTATGGACTGTGAAATTCCCCTAAACAATTGTCACTCTCCTCTTTTAGTCTCGGTGCTAGATGGATGCCCCTAGGGACAGAAAAAGTTGATTTCATCACTCCAAATCTCACACTCCAATCCGGCTCATTACATATGGAGAACATCAACTTTTTCATTATTACTACACTCCAACACCCTGTTATATTGGGTTTGCCCTGGCTTCAAGAACATGACCCAGTTATATCTTGGAGGAATCAAAAAAATCATTTATTCGAGTGACCAATGCATTTAAGGATTTCTAACCCCTGTCTCACCCCTCCACATTAATGTAGTGGTAACTTCCCAAAAGACTTCCGATCTAACTGAATTGCCCTCTGAATTTTTCAAAGTGGAGACATTGGCTAGAGGGGGCTGAACACAAATTTACTATTATCACAGATCACAAGAACCAAGAATATATACACTCAGCCAAAAGACTAAAGCTTCTGTGTCGAATTATCGGCGTGACCCCCGGCATATGTCTTGCGCGTTGTCATGCATTTATACTTCTGCGCACTGTTTGTGTTGCTCTGCAATAACAATTCTGAAACAATAGCTGGCAGTAGGTGTTTATCTTCCTCTGTGTCGAGGTTCTTCGCTGTATTTTTTTGTTTTTTTCTGAACGCTACCTTAGAGTTTTTCTTGTTTGCTTTGACCTGGTTAAAGAAACTAGGACTCCAGTCCAATTTTATCATCACTAACCCAGCAGAGCAGAAGACATGTCTTGCAAATGTGTAAACCCTTTTTCATTGGGTTGACACATTTTTCCAACTATTTTGCAAACCAGTTAACACAGATGTTATTCAAGCAGTCTAAACTTTGATTGTTTTAGCTATGGTTACCAAACAGAAACCATCTATTCCTAACTATTAGAAACTATCAAGATTCGTATGAAATCACTGAAGCACTGGTTTGACACTTCTTCACACAAATCTTCATTTAGTCTGCAAACCTTATAAAAAAAAACGGTGGCCATTCTGTGTTGTTTTTTGCCAGCATGGATGGAAGAGGTCAAT
>CAIGQZ010032975.1:130234-151072 GCA_903798205.1 Danio tinwini
AAGCTCCAGGCTCTGGGCCTACACAGCTCTCTGTGCAACTGGATCCTGGACTTCCTGTCAAGCAGACGCCAGGTGGTCAGAATGAACAACATCACCTCATCCACACTGATCCTCAACACTGGTGCTCCACAGGGCTGTGTTCTCAGCCCACTCCTGTACTCCCTGTACACACATGACTGTACATCCAAACACAGCTCCAACGTCATCGTTAAATTTGCTGATGACACAACGGTGGTGGGCCTAATCACAGATAATGATGAGACCGCCTACAGAGAGGAGGTGCACACTCTGACGCAGTGGTGTCAGGAAAACCACCTCTCACTCAACATCAGCAAAACCAAGGAGCTGGTGGTGGATTTCAGGAGAGAGAAGAATGAACACACTCCCATAACCATCAACGGGACACCAGTGGAGAGAGTCAGCACTTTCAAGTTTCTTGGAGTACACATCGCTGAGGATCTGACATGGACTGCTCACACAGACGCAGTGTTAAGGAAGGCACAACAACGCCTCTTCTTCCTCAGGCGCCTCAGGAGGTTTGGAATGAGCCCCCACATCCTCCGCTCGTTCTACACCTGCACTGTGGAGAGCATCCTCACTGGCTGCATCACCACCTGGTACGGGAACAGCACCAGCAGCAATCGCAAAGGTCTACATAGGATTGTGCGAACTGCTGGACGTGTAGTAGGAGGTGAGCTTCCCTCCCTCCAGGACATCTACACCAGGAGGTGCATGAGGAAAGCCAAGAGAATCATCAGCGACTCCAGCCACCCAAGCCATAGACTTTTCTCTCTGCTACCCTCAGGCAGACGGTTCCGCAGCATTCGGTCACGCACCAGCCGACTGAAGGAAAGTTTCTTCCCTCAGACTATCAGGCTGATGAACACTTAACACACCCCACACAAACTCTCCCATACCCCACACTGCACACCATAAAGATGTAGCATGCACTGCACTTTAACCAATCCACACTTAAACAATACTGCCTACAACTATGTGTACACCTATCCATCGTACGCATCACTGTCACATTGCCAAATTTACACTGTTTTGTTTCTTTCTTGTAAGTATGTTGTTGTATTTTGCACTGTCTGTATTTTACACTGTCGTTGTATTTGCACTGTCTGTATTTTGCACTGTCTGTATTTTGCACTGTTGTTGTATTTGCACTGTCTGTTTTTTTGCACTGTTGTTGTATTTGCACTATCTGTATTTTCCACTGTCTGGAGCCAGCACCTAAGCTTTTCACTCATCATAGCACACGTGCTGCTGATGATGTGACAATAAAAGTGATTTGATTTGATTTGATTTGAAAATCTCCTGATAGCTAGCTGCATTGACCCTGCCCTTAACATAGTGGACCAACACCAGCAGCTGACATGACACCCCAGACCATCACTAACTGTGGGTACTTGACACTGGACTTCAGGCATTTTGGCATTTCCCTCTCCCCAGTCTTCCTCCAAGATTTCCGAATTACATGCAAATTTTGCTTTCATCCGAAAAAAGTACTTTGGACCACTGAGCAACAGTCCAGTGCTGCTTCTCTGTAGCCCAGGTCAGGTGCTTTGGCCGCTGTTTCTGGTTCAAAAGTGGCTTGACCTGGGGAATGCGGCACCTGTAGCCCATTTCCTGCACACGCCTGTACACGGTGCCTGGATGTTTCTACTCCAGACTCAGTCCACTGCTTCCGCAGGTCCCCCAAGGTCTGGAATCGGTCCTTCTCCACAATCTTCCTCAGGGTCCTGTCACCTCTTCTCATTGTGCAGCATTTTCTGCCACACTTTTTCCTTCCCACAGACTTCCCACTGAGGTGCCTTGATACATCACTCTGGGAACAGCCTATTCATTCAGAAATTTCTTTCTGTGTCTTACCCTCTTGCTTGAGAGTGGCAATGATGGCCTTCTGGACAGCAGTCAGGTCGGCAGTCTTACCCATGATTGCGGTTTTGAGTAATGAACCAGGCTGTGAGTTTTTAAAAGTCTCAGGAATTTTTGCAGGTGTTTAGAGTTTATTAGTTGATTCAGATGATTAGGTTAATAGCTTGTTTAGAGAACCTTTTCATGATATGCAAATTTTTTGAGACAGGAATTTTAGGTTTTCATGAGCTGTATGCCAAAATCATCAATATTAACAATAAACGGCTTGAACTACTTCAGTTGTGTGTAATGAATCTAAAATATAGGAAAGTCTAATGTTTATCAGTACATTACAGAAAATAATTAACTTTATCACAATATGCAAACATTTTTAAGAAGGACCTGTATAGATAGAGACCAGATAAAGATAGACCTGCAAACTCTTGCAATACAGTACACTACTATATATTTTGCTTAGTTGTTGGTTTAAAACTCTTTACATGGGGATTCTTTTGAAATTGCTATGGAGAAAATAACAAAAAATATCTCCAGATCCAAGATTCCTGAAAAGGTGCATTCTCACTTTGAGCTCTGTTGTTAAAATTGTGAAACTCACCCACTGCCCAACTGAGGAGCTCCATCCCACGATGCATGATTCCAGCCAGGAGTGTGAGCGTATGTGTGCCCCCTTCAGGATGGTACATCGCTTCACTCTCACCCCGTCCTCCAAAACCACCCCAGCTCCGATCGTCACATTTGGGCCAATGGTGCAGTTCTCCCCAATCACTGCTGTTGGGTCCTGGGTTAAATGTATGGTACGTTTCAATAATTTTAGTACAAGCATCAAATTCTGCATTACAAAATACTTACAACTCAATACACTAGAATATTGTTGTTGTTATTGGTTTTGCAGCTTCAAATACTATCCATTAGTATGAATAAAAATCTGAGGGCAGTAATAATCCAAATATCTCTTTATGTTGTTAGACACATATCGAGCCTCATTCTTGAAACATGAGCAGAACTTCTTTATATTAGTTGTTACAAAAGAAAGGTACACCAGCTCCCCACCACAATTAAATGCTGCATAAAAACTTGTTCGTTCTGGCGAATATTTTACAACTTTGTTTTGGTTTTTTTTGTTTTTTTTTTTTCGCTGAGACTCAATTTTGACACTACATTGCTAACTGGGTAAAACCTAAAATCACTGTCACTTTTTTACCCATCTGTCCAATTAGTGGAAGAGGATTGGGACAGAACAACAAAGGAGAAGTTAATCTTTCTGGTTAGTGCATGTTTATAGTCGGTGACGCTCTTCAAAATGAGATACTCGTAATCCCGTACTGCCATGGATTACAAATCAAAGCAACCAGTGAGTCTCTGCTGGAAAAAATATGTACCACCACAGGTTCTCAAGAGACCCTGACATTTTGAACTTAAACTTTAATTGTATATTTTTTGGAATTATCAAACATACTGGAGCCAAACCCTAGAAGGGAGTCCAGAATATTCCACTGCATACCCGAATGCGCAACTCATATAAAATAGCTGTAATTCATAGATGGGATTATGCTATCCTAATTGTGTGCACGTGCACCATTTACACGTGTAACTGGAATTCATTAACATAGATGTTTAATTATAAAATGTCATATTTACACAGCATTTAAGAATCTGGAAGAGTTCTCATGAAGGTCTATTTTACACAAAAAGGACTCCCTATATTTACTTCTATTCCTTAATGTTTTATAGGTGAGGCCCATTGTGTATCAGTATTTGTCAGAGTAAAATCCTTTTTTGTCTTTTTCTATTAAATAATAAAAAAAAAAGCTTGCGGACTTGATTAAAGTTAAGTTTTTTTTCTAAACTAATTTCAAGAGGCTTGACCACGGCTGGTGCCCCATTAGCATTAGTACATAATTCATCAATCAGACCATTCCTAAAGCTGTGATCACACTAGAGTTTGAGCTTGCTTCTGTAGTGCGACACTGCGAAAAGAGGCGGGATTAAACAAGATGATTAGACATTAAAAAAAAAGCGAGCGATTGGTCCATGTTTTAAATTTCTGTCCAGAGAGGTCATGTTTTTATCCCCGATTGGTCTCACGCAATCATATGATGCGATTTCGCTGGTCAGAGTTCACCAAGCTTGAACTTTCCAATGGCGGCAAGGTGGTTAGCACTGTTGCCTCACAGCAAGAATGTCACTAGCCAGGCCAGCCAACGTCCTAACCAGCAACATTTCTGTGTGGAGTTTACATGTTCTCCCTGTGCTCGCATGGGTTTCTCCCTGGTTCCCCAAGGTATGCGACATAAGTGACCAAAATTGGCACCAATGATGAGCTCTACGCCAGCAGTATATCTCTCCATAGCAATCCCTAATTTGTCTTTAGCCATAAAAAGCGGGGGAGTTCTCGAGATCTACCTGAGCTAAATCTCCCCTCTCACCCTGCAAAAGGAAGGGAGTCCTGGGCTCCAGGATCCTATAAGCTCAGTGCTCTCTCCCGGGACAGCATGCCAAACATGCTTCATAATCAATCATCAGCTAAGTGTGACCTCTTGAAATGGATAATACAAAACCTTTCAAAAGTATGAAGTAAGATTATTGTGCAGAGAGCAGAATACAATAGAAAAAAGTATCACACCACAAGAACATTTCCAAGAAAGCCTGGTCCAGTGCGGAGCCTCTCAGGGGCCTGCTGCCGTACAGACTGCAGGTACATGCACATGCCCGTCAGGAAGTCTTTAGGCTGACCAATGTCCATCCAGAAACCTAAAGCATAGACAACTGACTTAGCAATTAAATGACTAAAACAATATAATTGCAATGAAATACAAATTATGCCAAATTGATCAAATAGTGTCAGGAAGAGTCATTTATAATAATAGTTTTGGTCAGGTAAAAAAAATAATCTGGTTCTTTTTAAAATCAAATCACAATTTTATTAAGTTACATAGACAGTATGATATGCAGGAGAATGCTCATAAGAACACCCTTGACCTTATTAAAAATACTAATCAATAAGAGCTAAAATGGGAAATAGAAAAAGATACAGAAATTAAAGATATAGAAAAATATCTACACAATATAGAAATCTTAGTTATAAATTAACAATAAATAAAAAAAACTGAATTGAAATGGAATTTTTATAAACATCAGAGAAGCAAATGTGCATTACACTTCTAACTCTGTATTACTTATATCAATAATATGTGGATTAACAAACGATTCATTCAAAGGAAAATAACATTTACTGTTTACTCTAGGATGTCTTTACTCTAATTCCTAGGCCAGACTTCAAACTGAACAATGCGAGGACTCTGTAAACAATGTGTGTAATGCCCATATGATTATTTAGACGGGCTTTGCGAAATTATACAAAAGATCACTTAAAATGACAAATAAGGTAAAAATAGCAATACATAGACTTGGAAAAAAAAAGTACTGATGCAATTGTCTTAAAAGGGGTCATGAAATATGTTTCAAAGTACATATGAATTATTGACTTCTATAATTTTGAAGTTCCCCAGTTTGATTTAAGAGATTAACGGTTCAGGGTTCTTCTCGAATTACATTGTCATGAAAATTTTTGTTGAATAAAGATGTTGGATCATATATTTTATGTCATGCAAAGAAGCAGCTGCATTTCATTCCTCCTTCAAATATATCACTTTATTAGTACACTGGAATACCACCAATTCATTGAGTGTCACTTGAAAGGTGTTCAAATAATTTACCTTGCAGCTCCATGGCATAAAGTTGTCCCTCTTCTGCCATGACAGGAAATATCTCCTTCTCAATGGAAGTGGGTCGCAACTGAAAACAAAGTACAGACACAGACAGACTGTATTTCAGTAAATGATAACGTCAACATGGTGGAAAAGGATCCTAAATATATCACCTTGATAACTGAACTATGATAACATGACAATTTCCATAAATTCCCTATAATGGTACACTTTAAAGTTAAGTGGCCACACTGATACTACCTGATACTTTAGCCATGTAGAAGTTATTTTAAGAAGCTCCACATTTGCATGCATTTAGCAGGTGCTTTCGAAACAACCTCTTTGGAAGTTCTCAACAAGAATTTTTTCCTCTTATCCATAAGTGCATGAAATGAAAATCAATTTAGGTCTGTTATGATAATCAATTTATTGACTTAGCATCAGTGGTGGAAAGAGTACTGAAAAATCATACTCAAGTAAAAGTACCTGAAGGATTCGGATTTCTACCTTCCCATCCGGTCCTATCCATCTCAGCATGGACGTTTATCCTTTCCTCATCATCCTATTTCTCATTATTTTCATTCAAGATAATTAATTGATTATTTGAATGAGTATTTAACTTAGAATTGATTTTAACTAATGAATAAGTTAAATACACTGCTTTATGTAAGAATGTTCAGCCTGTCTCTTTGAAACTATTTTCAGGAGTCACCAAACTAGGTCAGAGGTCACAGAGACCTTGAGTGGAAATGAAGGACTGAGGACTGGAAACAACTTCTATTGTTTCTATTGTTATTTCTATGAGTTAATGCTATCTTAAATGTCTTAAGTGATTTTGCTATTTTCACGGTTAATTCTTTTAAAGTGATTCTACTTTTTTATTCAAGATAGACCTTGTGTAGTGAGAATTTAACTGCCTGAATGTAGATTATACCGGTTTTCTTTGGGTTAAAACTGTAAAATAATCCCAACATAACATTACTTGCCTAAAATGTAGTGTGAGTATCTGTTGTAAATATTACTCAAAATATAAGTAAAAAGTAGCCCTTTCAAAAGTACTCAAGAGTAGTGAGTATAGTTGATTGTCCATGGTGAAAAGTTAATGCGTTTGTAGTGCATTTAGTGATCTTCCTATATTCGTTCGTTCCTTCCAACCTTCCTTCCATTGTTTGTTTGTTCGTCCTTCCTTTATTTATTCCTTTGTTCATTCCTTCCTTCATTCATTTGTTTCTTCCTTTGTTCCTCCCTTCATTTGTATACTTTTTCATTCATTAATTCATTCGTTCGTTCATATTTTTGTTACTTCCTTCATTAGGTCTTTTGTTGATTCATACATTTGGTCCTTCCTACATTAGTTTGGTCCTTCCTTCATTTGGTTCTTCCTTTCTTTCCTTGTTCGGTCCTTCCTTAATTCGGCCCTTCCTTCCATTCTTCATTTGTTTCATTTAGTGATTGTTTAAGGCTGTTTGGTGATTTCAGTCATCATACAGTCAACATCATTTTCTCATCAGTGACATGCAGTCTATAAAAAGTCTCTGGGTCATTGCGTGTAAAGATTTCTCTGACATTTTTAAAGCTTCCAAAAGTTTTGCTGCATTTATAAAGCACCCATGTCTGAAGTTGTTCAGTATAATGCGATTTACGTTCTATGTGCAATCTGATTGAACAAGAATTGCAGGACTGATTTGTCTACTTTAGCCAATCACCATAGACAAGAAATAAATAAAGTAGTGACTGCAGGCTGAGGGAAAATAGTGGAGTAAAAGTACAGATACCGCACTAAAAATGTACTCAAGGGAAAGTACACATTTTTAAAACTACTTAGCAAATTAAAAACTACTCAATTACAGTAATTGGAGTATTTGTAATTTGTTACTTTACACCACTGCCTATCAATGCAATACATCGCCCATCATGTTTACATAAAAATAATGGTCTTTTAGCCTCATCTCATCCAATCTCTGTTGGAGGTGTCTGTAAGCTCAGGCAACTGCTTTAGAAACAATGGTTACTGACAGGAAGAAAACTACTGATGATTTGGTAGTCGACTTGTCCAAATGAGCCGTTTCAAAGCTGCAGTTCACTTCCATGAAAGTGAC
The DNA here is from genome assembly GCA_903798205.1 of Danio tinwini. Taxonomy (NCBI): domain Eukaryota; kingdom Metazoa; phylum Chordata; class Actinopteri; order Cypriniformes; family Danionidae; genus Danio; species Danio tinwini. Next base: position 137,922 of record CAIGQZ010032975.1, read on the forward strand.
ATTATCAAATAATGTTAAAATCACTTTATACAAGGACATTAATATTCTACACCACTGGTGTCAAAATTGTTATCATTAAGAAATTAACTTGTTTAACATTAAATTACAGAATGTAAATTACCTTAAGAATGAAGCATTTTTGTCCTTTCAAACTGTTAATGCCTATTTGCGTTATCATGCTGTTGTATAATCATTATATAATCTGTGGCATAAAATAGTCTCCAAATTACAATAATATTGCTTAGTCACAAAAATCCTTTATCGTGATAGGCCTAAATGTATTTCGCCCCCCCAAAAATGAAACCATCAAATTATGTGGAACCCATTATATTGGGAAGAGGAAAATGCTAAACTTGATTAAGGTATTTACCTGACAATTTATTTGACAAAATGTCGAATTTATTATGGATATAGGTTTTTTTAAAGCATATGTTTCATTGTCTCACTATGTGATATGCCCCGATTTCAAATTGACATCTTGGGAGTGGCTCCTCCTCAGGTGGCTCAACGTCATAATGACATTCAGAAATCTTTTCTCGCTCCAGGAGCCAGATTTGATTCTGATAGCCGTCAACTTGTACGCTGATTGCTGGCTAGTCGTTCAGGTACTGTTTTTTTTTTTTTTTTTTTTTTTTTTTTTTTTTTAAGAATTGTTGGTCACCATGACACCTTCACCTGAATCCTTGACTATAGGCGATTTGATAGAGCAAGGAAATGTGTTTTTAACAATAAAAGGTGCTTCTAGCTGTCACAGAGGTTTTTTATAATAAAACTGAGAAGTATTGTTCATTGATGCTCTTTAGATGTCATCAATTGAGCCGATTAGAGAAGCTGATTTTAAATGACTGTCAGTCAAGACGGCACTGTTATGAAGACACTTATCTTAGTCTCAGTGAAGTGCACGTGAAATGACGTTTTCTGTGCATTCAGTGTGAATGCAATTCTGGGGATGTGGGAGTGCTTCTGAAAACTAATCCTCCATTTATGCCCTGTCAGTTCTGTTATTCCTAAGAATCTTTAAGGTTTCACAACCACAACCCACAACAAAACAGCAAATGTTACATACTACTGCCGTGTAAGAAATCAGTTTGCCCCGGCTTAACTTCCACTGTAAATAGTGTGTTGATGCTCATTTCCCAAAATGGCTGAATTATGATAGAGAAGACAAGTCCACAATTTGTTGTTTCTGCATTGATTGAGATGAATGGGAATGGCTCTGTGACACAGAGAACCATCTCATACAATGCGTTGTCGAAACTGCAATAACATATAGAGAACAGCTGTGGCAACAGCATAGGAGCAACTTTATTAACATCTAAAGGCAGTAAATTAAATCTGTATAAAAGGTTTGAGTTTAAGAATGTTCAGGGTTCATTCTGACTCAGATGAACACAGAATACTGCCATGCACTTTGAGACTGCTATGCTGAAAACATAGCTTCATTAAGCTATTAACATTAAATGTTTTTCCCCATAAGTAATACTTTTTAATAATAACTAATAATAGCAGTTTTTATTCATTAATAATAGTTTTTAAGCACACCACATAGTTTAGAACCATGTCAGTGTTCAATGTTCAACTTTAAAATGGTCCAGCTGTTGAAGGTGCAACTTTAAGAAAAATGCAGTCCCAAGCTGCCAGCTGAGCGTTTTTAGAAGACATTTTTACCATACAAACAACAGCAATTATTTTACTTTGTTTTCACAAACGGTATAAGTTTGAATGTAGTAATTGTTGACTAAAAATGTTATTAAAATTTGTACAGTAAATACTGAGGTTTAGTGATTTCCTTTGTAATCATAAATTACAGGCAGAATAGCATAGCAATATTTACAGTGTATATGTAAAAGTATTCATAGCTTAATTGGACTTCACCTGTGGTAAATTCAGTTGATTGGACATTATTTGAAAAGGCATACACCTGTCTATATAAGGTTCCAGGTCTGACAGTGCATGTCAAAGCACAAACCAAGCATGAAGACAAAGGAATTGTCTGTAGACCTCCGAGACCGGATTGTCTCGAGACACAAGGCTGGGAAAGGTTACAGAAAAATTTCTGCTGCTCTGAAAGTTCCAATGAGCACAGTGGCCTCCATCCGTAAGTGGAAGGTGTTGTCAGGCCTGTATGGTAGAGTGGCCAGACGGAAGCCACTCCCTGCCCGGAATTTGCCAAAAGGCATCTGAAGGACTCTGAGAGGGAAAGATGAAATGCAGCAATGTACAGAGACATCCTGAATGAAAACCTGTTTCAGAGTGCTCTTGACCTCAGACTGGGGCAACAGTTCAACTTCCAGCAGGACAATGACCCAAAGCACACCGCCAAAATATCAATAGAGTGGCTTCGCAACAACTCTGTGAATGTCCTTAAGTGGCCCAGCCAGAGCCCAGACCTAAATCCTATTGAACATCTCTGAAGAGTTCTGAAAATGGCTGTATAACGTAGCTTCCCATCCAACCCGATAGAGTTTGAGAGGTACTGCAAAGAGGAATGGGCAAAAATTCCCAAAGACAGGTGTGCCAAGCTTGTGGCATTATATTCAAAAAGACTAGATTAAAAGGCTGTAATTGCTGCCAAAGGTGCATCAACAAAGTATTGAGCAAATGCTGTGAATACTTATGCACATGTGACTTTTCAGGTTTTTTATTTTTAATAAATTTTCAACAATTAAAAAAATCATTTTTCACATTGTCATTATGGGGTATTGTGTATAGAATTGAGGAAATAAATGAATTTCATGAATCCATTTTGGAATAAGGCTGTAACATAAAAAAATGTGGAAAAAGTGAAGCACTATTAATACTTTCCGGATGCACTATACATCTTGATTGAAGCTGATAGGAAATGTATATTTTTAAAAGATTTAATATATGCATACAATAATAGCTTTTAAATAGCATTTGCATCAGCACTGACCTGGATTCTTCTCAGCATGGCAGGACTGAAGATGTACATCCCTGCATTGATTTTGTTGGAGACAAACACTTGCGGTTTCTCAACAAAACGGTGTATTCGCCCAGTATCCCCTTCATAAACCACCACACCATATTTAGACGGTTCTTCAACTTTTGTCACCTGAAACATTAGTCAGATATTTGACGTTAGAATGATTAAATTATTACTTAAAAATAATAGATAAGTAATATAAATAATATGGAAAGGTTATTTAGCAATGAATGTACAGCATCAAATTCGAAAAAAAAAATAAATCTTGCTTTAATAATTTTTTTTTATCAAACTAATAATATTGGTCAGAGTCAGCATTGTGTAATTAAAATCTCTGACAAGTCTCTGTTTAAAAAATGTATGTTCTATAGTGTGAATCTGTGTAGTATGAATGAAATTTAATCCCGTTACTTCCCACTTAATGTTTTAAAAATATGAATTTACACACTACTTAGCTGAAATTCTTTTTTCACATACTGTATGGGCATAACCAGACACAGAGTACATTTTACACACAATGTGATGTTTTTAATAGAAAATGGATTGCTTACAACAATTGTGCCCTCTCTGCCGTGCTGCTGGTGGAACTTTAGCATGTCATCAAAGGGGAAATCACAGATGACATCACTATTGAGAACAAAAAAGGGTTCTTCACTGTTGGTCAGCAGCTCACGGGCCAAAGCCAGAGGACCAGCTAAAAAAACACAAAAAAAAACATATTTAGAGTTCCACACTGGCTAATGGCTGTGACATCAAAGCGATATGTGAGCGAAGTCACCCACCAGTTCCTAGAGGTTCTTTTTCATGTGAAAGGGAGATTTTTATTCCAAGCTGTCAAAATACCAAATAAGATTGTATTACTTCTTAAATCTGTAAGAGTCCAGCAGTGGAGTTTGGTGAAGGTGATGTAGGTATTCACTACATGCTAAAGGCTATCTTAAACATGAATACGCATTCTGTATGATTTATATTAAATATCTTACCCTTTGCTCCTGGGCTCTCATCTCTCGCTCCAAAAGCTCAGACATGTAGCTCACAGCAAGAATGACATGACGGACTCCAGCCTGACCACAAAGGCACCATTGGATTGTAAATATAAATGTAATAGTTTAGAAGAAAAAAAAACTGACTGTATGAAAGACTGTCGTCAGTTACCTTGACCAAAGCCTCCACCTGATGCAGCAGAATGGGTTTGTTGCAGAAGTCAACAAGTGGTTTGGGCACAGTGAGAGTGAGTGGCCGTAATCTTGTGCCATAGCCACCAACAAGAATCAGAGCTTTCATTATAGGTCAGTATCTATTGCAGGCAGATGGGCCTACTTGCAACCATCTGAGAAACACAAAATAAAACATGTGAGACTAAACGTATAGTATAGTATAATAGTACATTGCAGTAGTACATTAATGAGGAAAAAAATTTACTTAAATGATTTTAGCAAATAAAATTTAAGAGCGTCTGAATACTTTTAGTGCCCACTGTACAGTATATACACATTATTTACAAGGGACAAATCTTTCCCTCAGTGCATACAACACATTCATTAAAAATACTTTCTGTATAGTATAATAGTACACAGTCACAAAAAGCGAGTACACAAGAGAGTGACACCTGTATGTTTGTCCTGCTAGGACACACCCGCACAGCACACCTGCTATACCTGAAAATCATGTCTTGTCCATTTTGTACAGAGTAAGAGTGATTTTATTTTTCAGTTACTAACTAACGTAGATTATTGTCTATTACCATTTTTAATAAAAGATAATAATAACAATAATGCCGTAAAGTGCATTCTAGAAAGCTTTTTGAACAGTAAACAAGTAGTTCCCAAGTAGTTCCCACGTATGTTTCATTCATCTCATTCATTCAAAATGAATGCAATAACGTTTGTTTTGTCATTCGTTTGTTATTTATACACAATTTATATTTGTCAACAATTACATATTAATTTACATAAAAAATAATGAGAAGAAGAATCACATTATTCATTAATCTATAAAACTGTATAACTTATGTCAAATGATACAATAATAAACTCACCCAGCATACGATTCACTTGCTGTTGTATTTATTACGTTTAAATGATAGAGAAAACTAGGCGACGGTTTTGAACTTCTCTTCCACAAATAAACTCTATTTACTGCTCAATGTCTAGTCTGACAGATTGGTTTAAAGATCCATAACGTTCTATGATAAAGTGAGTTCAATTTCGTACATTGATGAGGGCGGATCCAGCACTAGAACAGTGACGTCATAGGTCAACAGTCTGTACCAGTATTTGAAAGCGTCCTCAGATATTTTGCTTTACAATTATGTTGATTCCACACTGTCCCAAAATAGTTTGCATGATTGAGAATCATTTTATACTGTGATACTTCACGACAGAATTTGTTATAACGCCAGGTACACACAAAATAACGAATTAAGAGCCAATACTGGCTATGGCCTCCCCCGTTAAAATAGCACAACCAGCCTAACGGACCAATCATTTCATAACAACGTGGCGCGGAAGTGAATAAGAGCCGAAACAACCATTTCATATGAAAAGTCAGCAGTGCTATTTACTTTGACAGCAATGTTTATTTTGTCAGACGCACCAAGTGTGTCGGACAGTGATACAGCTGCATAAGAATAGATTTTTATGACAATAAAGTTAAAACTGGGTCATAATAGTGACTCTAAAAGTCCAATTTCTTTTAAAATGTCACAATTATGAAATAAAACATGGAAATTATGATTTATGTCAAATTGTCATATGACATTCCCTTCAACCCTGAATTCCAGAAAAAAAAATGTACAGTAAATAATTTTTTTCTGTGCTTCCATAAATGAGACTAAATAAAAAGTAACAATAATTTTCCTTGAGCTTAGTCCCTAATTTATGAGGGGCCACCACAGCAGAATGAACCTCTAACTACTCTAGCAGATGTTTTACGCAGCAGATGCCCGTCCAGCCACAACATAACTGGGAAACGCACATAGGCTATACTCTCACATTCACGCAAACACATTACAGCCAATTTAGTTCATCCAATTCTCTTATACTGCATGTTTTTGGACTGTGGGGGAACCCACACATACACATGTAGAACATGCAATCTCTACACAGAAATGCCTCCTGGCCCAGCCAGGACTTGAACCAGCAACATGCTTGCTGTGAGGCGGCAGTAAGCCACAGTAATAAATAGAATAATACAAATTGATAGCATTCAAAATTCTAACATTTAACTTTTTAGGTTTTTGTTTTAGGTGGTTCATTCCACTGTGGTGACTGCTGATAAAGCCAAGACTAAGCCAAAGACAAGTGAGTGAGAATGTGTGTACAAGTGTGTATAAATTGTATTCTTTCTATATAATCTATGCTATATTGTAAAACACATCAATGAATGTGAATAAAACTATTGCAAATGTTGCTGACTTCTGTGTTTGGAACAAGAGAATGCTTCTCATTAGCATAGTGGATCATTTCTCAAATTACAACAGACTAAACTTTAGTACTGTTTGATTGGATAACAAATGTCCAGTATCATGGACAGCAAGAATTAGGTGAAATTATCCTAAAGCAAAAACAAACAAACAAAAACATGACATGACATTTGATGACCATTGTAATTGACACAGGGTCCAAAAGGACTAAAAAGTCAAATTAGGCTCCTGACAAGTCATAATTATAATCTTTATAATGGTGAATAAAGTCAAACATTTAAGTATGTGTCTCATCTACAGCCTAAATGGAGACAAAAACCATCTGCATCCAGTGTGTCAAGGAATTTCCATGCAAGAAAGTATTTATATTTTATGATTTTTCCTCATGAATGTACACACAGCACCCCATATTGACAGAAAAACACAGAATTGTTGACATTTTTGCAGATTTATTAAAAAAGAAAAACTGAAATAGCACATGGTCCTTAATTTGATACTTTTTTACTTAATTCTATACACTTATACAGAAAAGTTGCCATGTTATAGTCAGAATAAGAACAGTAACAATTTTAAAAATCTGTATTTTACATTAGAATATATTTCTATCAAATCCTTTTCAAGCCCAACACATTTTAAAATTAATTTGAAAGATCTCCAACTCCATATAAACAAATCAATCATGCCTTTCACATCTTCCAATTATTGACTACTTCACTCTCCTATAGACAAGTACTCTACCTTTAAACACTAAAAGCGTCAAGGGCGTTCATTAAATTTATGCAATATAACAATATGTGTTGTGAATCCTCATCAGCCACTTGTATGATAATAGTTCAGCCATGCATTTTTTGTTTGTGACTGAGCTCCCTTGCATGTTTCCTTCCTATCCTAGTATTAGAGGGATACAAAGTTAGCCTTAGCTCTACTATAAAAGATCTGGGTGTCATATTAGACAGCAATTTAACCTTTAAAAATCATATATCCCATGTCACAAAAACTGCCTTCTTTCATCTAAGAAATATTGCTAAATTGCGAAATATGCTATCCATCTCAGATGCAGAAAAGCTAGTGCATGCTTTCATGACTTCTAGGCTGGATTACTGTAATGCTCTGTTTGCTGGTTGCCCAGCATCCTCTATTAACAAACTTCAGCTAGTACAAAATGCAGCTGCCAGAGTTCTTACCAGGTCTAGAAAATATGATCATATCATCCCAATTTTATCCTCCTTACACTGGCTGCCTGTTAAGTTTCGTATTGAATTTAAAATATTGCTTCTTACCTATAAAGCCTTAAATAATCTAGCTCCTGTTTATCTAACCAACCTCTTGTCTCGCTACAATCCAACCTGTTTTTTAAGATCTCAAAACTCAGGGCTTCTTGTAGTACCTAGAATTGCTAAATCGAGTAAAGGAGGTCGAGCCTTCTCATATATGGCCCCTAAACTCTGGAATAGCCTTCCTGATAATGTCCGAGGCTCAGACACACTCTCACTCTTCAAAACTAGATTAAAGACCTATCTTTTTAGCAAAGCATACACTTAGTGCATTACATAGCGGTATGACGCATGATGTGCCCCACACACGATTTTGCTTCTTGTTTATATACACTATGAACAGCAGCTACGCTAATTATTCTCCTTATTCTGTATTTCCACCTGGGGGTACTCATCTCGAGGCCCTCAGACTATGCAGTGCCACTGATGCGATCCAAGATCAGCGACGAGACGATCCCAAGGTTCCCGGACCAGGCCGTATCCTGAGCTGCTGCTGTGGTGGTCATGATGGAGAGCATAAGACTGATTCCTGTGATGCTCCAAGGACAGACGTGTCTTCGCGGAGGTCCAGCTACTGCGCCTAGACTGCAGCTCTGCACAAGACGTTTGGCCATAGGAGAAATGGTCGTGCCCAACTGAGCCTGGTTTCTCTCGAGGTTTTTTAAATTCTTCACTTTCGCCAATTGGTGAAGTTTTTTCCTCGCCGCTGTCGCCTCTGGCTTGCATGGTTCGGGATCTGTAGAGCTGCGCATCGATGGAATTGCTCCTCAGTGTTTGGACTCTCAGTAGTGATTATTAAACCACACTGAACTGAGCTAAATTAAACTGAACTTAAACACTGAAAACTGAACTGACACTTTTCAATTCACTATAAACTTCTATGTGAAGCTGCTTTGACACAATCTACATTGTATAAGCGCTATACAAATAAAGATGAATTGAATTGAATTGAATCCTCCAACTGAATATCTTCCTTAAGATCTGATTTCCAACTTGTAGTTTGAGTAGTCGTTGAGTAGTTGTATTTGAGCTCACACCAGCCTATTATACAATGATAAAATTAAACACTCACTTTTCTAACTTAGACAATAATGGCATATAAAGTCATTGCAAAGATTAATAGAGTGAACAATTTTCATTTGGATGTGTTTTTAAGCCCTGTGACTAATATTTCAAACAAGTTCAAGCCATTTGGGCACAAGAAATTATAAAGTTTGTAGCGTTAACACAACTTAATTATATTTATTTATACAATGAAGACTATAGCCAAAATTTGAAGTGGTTCAAAAAAGGTTTTCAAAATTGTCCTAAGACAAGAATGGCTGTTGTTGAATAGTTTTAGGATGAAAGGCTTTGATCCATTTCAAATGTTGACTATTTTAAACATTATTAAATTTACATTTAATAATTTATTTTGTGTACCTCAATAGAGGAATTACCAACGTACTCTACTGCTGCCTGTTGAATAATGAAATCTGCATCTCTATAAAGTTGGTCAGCAGCAGAAAGCATGAAGTGCTCTAAAACGTTGTGGTATACAGCTGTGTTAATCTTGAACCTCAGAAAACACAATGGAGCAACAGCAGATGACATGGCACTGCAAACCATCACTGACTGTGAAAACCTACACTGGATTTCAAGCTATGTGAATTGTGTGCCTCTCCTCTCCTCCTCCAGACACAGATTTCCAAAGGAAATGCAAAATTTACATTAATCAGAGAACATAACTATGCAGCAGTCAGCAGCAAACCAGTCTTTAGCCCAGGCGAGACGCTTCTGATGCTGTCTGTTGTTCAAGAGTGGCTTGACACAAGAAATGCGACAGCTGAAAGCCATGTCTTGCGTACATCTGTGTAGTGATTCTTGAAGCACTGACTCCAGCTGCAGTCCACTCTTTGTTATTCTCCCCCACATTTTTTGAATGAGGTTTGTTTCACAATTCTTTCCAGGGTGTGGTTTTCCCTATTGCGTGTACATTTTTTTTCTACCACATCTTTTCCTTCCTTCCGCCTTATTATTAATGAGCTCTGTGAACAGCCAACCGTTTTTGCAATGACATTTTGTGTCTTGCCCTCCTTCAGCAAGGTGGCAATGATCATCTTTTGGACAACTTTTGGTCAAATCAGTCATCTTCTCCATGATTGTGTGTACTACACAACTAGACTGAGAGACCATTTAAAGGCCTTTAGCAGTGTTTTGAGTTGCTGATTAGTGTTAGTATTAGTTGTGATAGTGTTAGATTAGTTGTCTTCAATACTGAACCTTTTCACAACAGAGCTCTGCATGTGTTTAAGCACTATACCATGTTTGGTATAGTAATCTGGATAGTTATTTATGTTTTGATACATGATGTTTGCTACATTGGTGTTATTAGGAAATTTATGTAAACACTATTCTTGAATTCATAGAGTAAGGCTGCAGTCACACTGCACTTTTCTCCCCATAGCCTTCCATACATACGCACGCGAATGCGTCAAAACAGAAACACAAGCTCATGCGTCAAGTTTCGCAGTTTGCTGCGTTGCAAAGTTCAAGCTTGGTGAAGTCTGACCTGCAAAATCACATCACTTGACTGTGTGAGACCAATCGAGGCTCAAAACATGACCTCTCTGGACAGGAATTTAAAACATGGACCAAACGCTCGCTTTTTAAAATATCTTATCATCTTGTTTAACCCCGCCCCTTTTTGCAGCGCCGTACTACAGAATTTTGCATGCTCAAACTTGAGTGTGACTGCAGCTTTATATATTTAAAAAATACGCTGTCTCCTTGGTTCACTCAGCTCCTAGAGTGTGAGTCTATAAAAGACTAGGTAATGCCCTCTTCTTGATGCCAGGTGTTACAGGAGAAGATGCAGGTCTTCTTGTGCCACACCCAGCTTGTCCAAGGTTTCGGTCTAATTATTCCATTCCTCGAAAATCCTCACTCAATCTGGTTTTCTCTCATCAACTAAAGGGAAGGCTAGGTTGCTGTCAGAAGTGGTTAGTGAGGCCAGTTAGGGGCGCCCAACCTGCGATCTGTGTGGGTCCTAATGCCCCAGTATAGTGGCGGGGACTCTATACTGCTCAGTGAGCGCAGTCTTTCAGATGAGACGTTAAATCGAGGTTCTGACTCTCTGTGGTCATAAAAAATCCCAGGATGTCCTTTGGAGAAAAAAAAAAAAAAAAAAAAAAAAAAAAAAAAAAGAGTAGGGGTTTAACCCCAGCATCCTGGCCAAATCTGCCCACTGGCCTCTGTCCATCCCCATATCACAATTGGCTTCATCACTCTGTCTCCTCTCAACCAATCAGCTGGTGTGCGGTCTGGCACAAAATGGCTGCCCTTGCGCATCAATAGATGCTGCACACTGGTGTGGGATGAGGAGATTCCCCCAATGTGCAAAGTGCTTTAAGTGCCCAGAAAAAAAAGCGCTATATAAATGTAAGGAATTATTATTATTATTATACTGTAGAAAGTTGTCATTAGTGTCGTTTAAACGATTAAACACTTGACCCAGAGATGCAAAGCAAATACGTACCACTGGTCTAAATATAATAATGAATGACAACTCATTCTGATTTAATATTTCCCTTAGAGCTAATTTCATTACAATGACGAGCATTACTTAATCACCTCATCAATTCTGCTATTTAAACATTTTTATATTTAAAGTTCTGGTTTGAATGTTCTTTATTTGCTCAAGACAACAACACATATATTAAGGAGACAAGGCAACTTTTTAAATAAACAATTTATAATTCACATTCAAAGTTGTCATATATATATATATATATATTATTTTTTTTCTTAAAAAAATACTCATCCATGCAACAACAATAAAGGGAAAAGGATCACTTTCAGGATGAGGGATTAATTACTTACTTTATATGCCAAATCTCTTTCCTCTTTCATGCTTCGGCACAAATGAAATGTTCAGTTACACAAACCAGCTACACTTTAATAAACGACGCCAGCATGTTAGGAATATGTATTCTAAAATGTATTTCTAGTACATTGCTTATTTATTGTGAGAGAACAGATCGCACACGTGGTGACATTTGTTCTTCAAACACTTCCCATCAACGATTACAGAAATGATGGACTGTGAGGACTTTGTTAAACAGTTGGGCAAAAACATTAATATAAGTAATACGCTGGACACCCCAGTTATGGCTATTGACCACTATCACACGACTAAATACAGACACATCCCTACGGCACAACTCCGTGTAGAGGGCATATTTTGTAATGTAGGTTTATTTATACACACGTGATCAAAGTCAGTAAATGTAGGATGCGACCAATGAATAAAGTTATTTGCTCAACTGCTAGTACAGGCAGGTGTGATGTCTGTTTCCCAGAGAATGCAGTAAAAGTGTCCATGTTTCAGCAAAAGGATGACACTATAGTGCAAGAAATGTTTCACTTAGACAAACGACATGCTAAAGGTGTCATTATGAGGAGACATTCTCCACTCGACTGCTGACAGGACTCACGACAACAAACTTAGGAACACATTTTGCTACATTTGCTGATAGTGGGGGCAAAACATCACTGTGAATATCGGTGTAATTAAAAGACAACCCTTCAAAACAACATCAAAACAAAACCAAAATAAAAATCATGCTCTTGTAATGTGATATATAACAATTTACAGTGCAGATATTAGTAAAACAAAAAGTGGTTTTATATATATTTGTAACAAAAATATACCCAACACAAATGATTTACTGGAAAAGCAAAAATTCTCAATTATTAAGACCTGTTTTTTTCTTAGTTTTTTGCAAGAAACCCAAAATTTGCATTGGAAAAAAGGTATATATACTTAAAGTACTAAGTAAGTACCTGAACAAGCCTTAGTACCTTACTCACGTTTGCTTTTCAATCATATGTATTTTGTTGTAACAGATGTTTAAAGGATATTTTGAAAGATTAAAAAAAAAAAAAAAAAAAAGGAAAACTCTTTCAAAATGATAAATCAAGATATATATATATATATATATATATATATATTTTTTTTACTGAAAAAGACTCAGTAACACATGGATCATCTAAAATCAAAACTATAGATACATTATCCCACCATTATACAATGCTGAACCTTTGGGGTAAGGTTAACAAAAAAAAAGTAATGATTGCTCTAAATGTACACAGCTACCAAAAAGAAATAATAATAACAACAGTAATAATAAAAAACATAATCTGACCTGTTAAATAGGCTCGCATAGCTAGGCTGTGAATTAAACTATTGCCATAAGCCAGGATTCTTCATCATGCCATCAGAGTGGTTTATAATCTCCTTTTAAATGCCCTCAACTCCTACAATAAAGCTTCAACCAACTATTTTGAGCTAAACTGCTCCCTTTTATACTCCTGGAGAAATACTGAGCTGGAGTCGTGGTTTATGCAGAAACAAAACTGCTCATATTTCACCCTGATTTAAAAAAAAATAATAAATGAAACAAGAAAAAAATGTGTGTGTGTGTGTGTGTGTGTGTGTGTGTGTGTGTGTGTGTGTGTGTGTGTGTGT
>CAIGQZ010032975.1:159777-205741 GCA_903798205.1 Danio tinwini
TGAACTGTTACCATCTGGTCGGCGCTACAGAGCACCAAGCACAAAAAAAGCCAGACACAGGAAAAGTTTCTTTCCTCAGGCCATCTACCTCATGAACAGTTAAATATTCCCCTACTGTGCAATAAACGTGCAATACTTCCTCATACGCACTTGTACACAGCACCTTATAACCTGTATATTTACAGCATATCTGTACATACAATTCAACATCCAGATCTTTTTGACTGACTGCATCTCTGTTTAATGTTTAATGTTTATTGCCTTTTTTTTTCTTGTATTTTTATTTTGTGTTGTCACTCGTCACTTTATGTACACTGGAAGCTTCTGTTGCCAAAACAAATTCCTTGTGTGTGTGAAGCACACTTGGCAATAAAACAGATTCTGATTCTAATCCAGCATATGTTTTACACAGCAGATGCCCTTCCAGCTGCAACCCATCACTGGGAAACACTCATTTACACACATACACTACAGACAATTTAGCTTACCCAATTCACCTATACCACGTTTTTGAACTTGTGGGGGAAACCAGAGAAACCCACGCGAACACGGGGAGAACATGCAAACTCCACACAGAAACGCCAACTGACCCAGCAGAGGCTCGAACCAGCAACTTTCTTGCTGTAAGGTGATCATGTTACCCACTGCGCCACCGTGCAGCCATGAAATACACTTGTCAGATGTTATTTTAGAGTGCAGGCATAAGCTTCAGCTGTGTCCTCTATATTTTTGTCTGATTCAGGCTTAAACTGGTAACAGTTACACTGAGGCTGCGTCCGAAACCACATACTTCCATACTATATAGTACGCTAAAATCAGTATGCAAGCCGAGTAGTATGTCCGAAATTCATAGAATTCAAAAATCAGTATGCGAGTACCCGGATGACTTACTACTTCCGGCGAGATTATGAAGTGCGCATCCCATGCACACTGAAATATCACATGATGCCCCGAGAGAGAATTCATGAATGGGAGTGAAGCGACGCAACTGACGCAGGTAGGTCACGCGGCCATGACAAAATGGCGGATATAGTACGTACGAATTCCATTCATACTTCTCTCATTCATACTGTAAAGAACGTACTTTTCTAACGCCCCAAGTAGTATATTTAAATTCAAATGCAGTACCTACTAAGTAGTAGGCGGTTTCAGATGCAGTCTGACAGTATTTACACAACAGAGGAACAGCTAGTAGAGGTGTGACGCTTTCTGGTGATGTGGAGCAGATCTGCAAATCACAGCACATTATGTTAGCTGACCAATCAGAGCGTCTTGAGGGAGGGCTTTCAGATAAACTAGGAAATATGACAGTTGTTTTAATCTTAATTGCTATATATAATCAAAGTAAGGTATATTCAAATATAATATGATTTTTTTTCACATTGCTTTGCACCCCATAAACACAACCTAGCCTTAAAAATACACTCTGGACCACCCTTTAAAACAGACCATTTAAGGCGCTGTTTGTTCTAGTTAATTTAACTGCTATACAAAAATTATTGCCTTTACTCTAGTATGTACTGAGGTTTAAACTACACGAGGCATGGGTTTTCTCCAACACTAATCTCCAACACACCTGATCATGCTAATCAGTGTCTTCAAGATCACTAGAAATCTTTAAACAGGTGTCTTTAATTAAGGTTGGAGCAAAACCATAGCCGTGTCTCATTTCAGAGGCTGCATCCTCCGAAGGATGCAGACTTCAACGGTGAGGCTGAACCGAGGCTGAACAGAGCATTTTGAAATGAGACGATATCGCCTACAGAGGACAGATCTCATCACCAACTGTAACAGCTGCTGTTAATGAGTGCTGATAAAATTGGTAATGCCTTTTTTCAAAGTGATTTTAAAACATATTTTAAGTGATTTAAAGGCAAAACAAGGTATACAGAAGCTTGAAATATATTTCCTTTGGTCAATACATGTACACATTAAAATGTAAATCTTACTAAAATCAAGTCTTTTGTAAGACATGTAATATTCTTTGTTTTTTAACATGTGTTTAGATATCCAAGTAAAATAAACTTAATTCATACATTTAATCTGGAGTTTTCTTTTAAAAACGTCCTGCCATTATCATCACGCAATGAATCTTGGGACATTCAAGACCACGAAGGATGAACGGGTTGTGTCCTTCATTACCTGCATTTTAAGGCTGCATTTGAAGGAGACTTCAATTTTTTTTTTTTTAATGAGACAGCCTTTGTCGCACCGCGATGACGCAGAGCACTTTGAATGCATCCTTCGGAAGATGCAGCTTCTGAAAGGAGACGCAGCTTATGCAGGACATTTTTGCTGCTAATTCAATCTATTTAATTAAAATTAGCTGAATCAACACAATTCTTGAGTGTGTTTCTGGGACAACTTAATTGTCTTATGTTAAATCCACTTAATTGATTTGCATTGGGACAGCATAAAGCAATTGTATGGAAACCCAGCATTTTTTAGAGCACAGGACTGAGTTTGCCCATCCCATGGCAAGACAATATCAGCCAGTTTTTGGCACAAGCTGTTTGATGTACAATGATAATTGTAAATGACAACAGGTGTTGGAATGTAAGATTCAATAGATTTTTTTCATACTGGATTGGAACTGATGCACATTTAGATTGCTTCACAGTGTCCTGCCTGGCATTTTTTTTCCTCCATGACAGATTTGATCACATTTTGTAATGGGAAGCAATGGAACAGTAGAGACTACCATTCACAGCTTTTAAATAAGGTGAAAAAAAATTGGATGATGGTTTTGGTGCTGCTAGGTGGAATTATGGAATAAAAAAGGTTTGTGGAGCTATGGCAACAATGCTCTTCTATACAGTGCTTAGCATAAATGTGTACACCCCTCATAGATCTCTCCCTTAAATCATTTTTTCTATAGGATGCTATACAACATATATACATTTGTGCATATACATTAGATTAGTCGGTAGCAAATCTAAAACCAGAACAATAACTTATTTGAATTGAAATCTCTTTCTATTCCTAAAGAAACTCTTATTTTAATGGATTTAACTGATCAATAAAATTGAATAAGCGAAATTGGCCATAAAGTATGTGTGTGAAAGAGTGTGTATGGGTGTTTTCCAGTGTTGGGTTGCTGCTGGAAGGGTATTCGCAGCGTATAACATATGCTAGATAAGTTGGCAGTTCATTCCGCTGTGGCGACCCCTGAATAATAAAGGGACTAAGACGAAAATTTTTTTTATGAATGACTGAACTAAAATATATTGGTTATATTCACTGGGATATGGCTATATTAATTTTCAAAAGAAGAGTACTCATTTATGCTGAACACTGTATATACGCAAGATAAATAATTTTGTTCACTGATCTTGTTATTGGATAATGAGACTAAGCCTTGGACTGATCAATCACTATTGTTATAATCATTTGATACAAACAGTCCAAACGATATAGTCGAATGGCTCCCACAAGATTGTGTTCACAAACATCAGGTGTCTGAACACTAAACATTGCTTAGCATTTACTAAATACAGTATTTTTGTTGCACCCAAGCTACACAAAGTACAATCTCTTTAAGTGATAGTTCACATACAATTTTAAATTCTGTCATCATTTACTGACCCCTCATTTGATCAAAACCCTTGAGTTTTTTTCTCCTTATGAACTTGCAAGACAATATTTAGAATATGGAGGTCAATGGGTGCCAGCAACTAGCACTCTTCAAAAAATTCTTAATTTGTATTCAGAAAAAGAAAATAAACTTGTGAGGTAATTTTCATGTATAGGTGAACTATTCCTTGAACTGTCAAGTTTAAATGTAATTACGTGCTTGTCTATTAAGTATAATTGTATAATGAAGTATAATGAAGTTTGCTTAAAAGCGCTCAGAGACCTACAACAAATATTTTTTACTAGCTTATGAAATATGTAGCCCTGACTACTACTTGTGTTGTATACAATGCTTAATCATTTCATCGATACCATCAAACCACACAAATGTCAATAGACACTGGGCTAGAGTATGCTTTGACAAATATTTTTATATACTTGATATTTGTGTAGATGATCCACTTAAACTGCTTTCCATGAAATCAAAACTAACAACTTTTATCAATAATATTTTTCCCCCTCAAAAAAAAAAAAAAAAACAGATTAGGATACTGTAGAGTTTCCTGTCTTTAGACTCAGAGCGCATTCGGCTGAGCTGTTGCTTATGGCAGCGAAGACTCCAAGGGTTGTGGCTGATCTTTTCTGAGCTTAGGCCACTGTTGCTGTCAAGCATCTGAAAGGGAACATCTGAATGCATCTGTAGATCCAGAAGAGGGCTCTTCAACTCCTGCAGACTACACAGACACATTATTAACAACAGTGTGCCACTGCAGATGGTTTCATTACTTAGAAGTAATATATTTTACATGGGAATGTTTAGTTGGAAAATGGGTTTCACAATGATCTACAACCCCAAATGAGAAAAGTTGAAACAGTTTGGAAAACGCAAATAAACAAACAACAAAAAAAGTCGAGCAACCGTGATCTCCAATTAATCAGGCGGCACTGCATCAAGAACTGTCATTTATCTATAAGCGATTTCACCAGATGGGCTCAGGACTACTTTGGCAAACCTTTCTCAAGTACCTCAATACATAGTTACATCCACAAATGCCAGTGAAAACTGTACTGTGCCAAAAGGAAGCCCTATGTTAACAGTCTAGAAGCGCCATAAACTTTTCTAGGCTCGGAGGCATCTGGAATGGATCATCACACAGTGCAAACTTGTACTGTGGTCAGACGAATCAGTATTTCAGATATGTTTTGGGAGGAATAGACGCTGTGTTCTCCAGACGAAAGAAGAAAAGAATCATCCAGACTGTTTCCAGCAACAAATTCAAAAGCCAGGCTCTGTCATGGTATGGGGTTGTGCCAATGGACTTGGCAAAGGTGGCACCATTATTACT
The DNA here is from genome assembly GCA_903798205.1 of Danio tinwini. Lineage (NCBI taxonomy): Eukaryota > Metazoa > Chordata > Actinopteri > Cypriniformes > Danionidae > Danio > Danio tinwini. Next base: position 164,697 of record CAIGQZ010032975.1, read on the forward strand.
GAAAAGTACATGGAGATTTCTGGAGCACAATATGCTTTTCCAGGGACGCCCATGCATATTTCAACAATACAATGCAAAACCACATTCTGCACACATTACAAAAGTCCTGGCTGCCGAGAAAGAGGATACAGACACTTGACTGGTCTGCCTGCAGTCTCGACCTGTCTCTAATAGAGAATGTGCGGCACATTTTGAAGAGCAAAATGCGACAATGAAGACCCTGTACCTTTGCCCACTTTAAGACTTGTTTGCAGGAAGAATGGGACAACACTCTCAAACACTTCATGTCTTCACCCCCTAAATGTCTTGTGTTGTGAAAAAGAATGGCACCATTACAAAGTGGTAAATGCTTTACTGTTCCAACTTTTTTGAATGTTGTCACCTTAGAATTATAAGATACTATCTGACATTTTTGTCAAAATTTAGTTATTGACATGTTCTTAATAAATAACAACTTATTAACATTACGGGATGTTTTTATTTTTAAAGTTTTTTTACATTAAGACTTTTTATTTAAAAAACAAATGCTACACACATACTGTTTGCTATGAAATACAAACATTTTGAAGCTCATTATCTCAAAATCATTCAGAACGCAAATAGAACCTTATAATTCCAAGGTGACGATGTGTTGCAAGAACCAAAATTGGAATATGTGTTTATTTAAAAATAATAATAATACAAATCATGAGAAACACGTCAAATAATGTGCTTTTGTCTTGTCTGCATTGAAATACAGGTCAAAATAAATTTAGAAATCACTTCTTTTTTATTTGCGTTTTCCACACTGTCCCAACTTTTTCTGATTTGGGGTTGTACTTGGTAAAAAACTGCTTTGTCAAAAAGATGATTTTCAAATGTGATCAGTTGTACAGAATTGTATAAATTCTCATGGCTAACCAGTAAGATCCCAAACTTTCTTTTAAGCATACTTCCCTCATAGCTCTGCCTCATAGTCTTGGCAAACTAATGTTAAAATGGGTGTGGTTAAGAATTTTACTATACAGTTGCCATTAAAGCCCTCAGGTTGCCATCAACAAAAGGTCCGCACTTCAAACATGAAAGCAAATGGTCAGCAAACATCTTTTCTTGGTGTATTAACTTGCACAGATTCATTGTTTACATTTTTTTTCACGCAGAAGGTCATAGTGGACTTCATAAATATTACAGACTCAAATATATTTGTATCAGTTGTTTTCAGTAGAAAGGTAAATAAACAACTCCGCAAGTAAAGTTCAAATTGAATCAGACAGCTGACCAATCTCTAATAGTAGCTGACATATATTTGCAGTCATTAGTAGTTATTCATAGTTATTACTCTCATAATAATAGTGTTACCATTATTATTACTTTTTCTCCCAGAATTTGACAATTATGTTTAGAAACTATTTAGAGATTTCAGGAAAAGATCACAAACTCCTTCTTTCTTATATACTTTTTGCTTTGTGCATGCAACATGCAGCAAACATTGAAAAACTAAGGGTTTGTCTGTCTTATTTTCATCATTTGTGATTTCTCTGATTGTTGCAAAAGGTGCATATTGAAATACAAATAATAAGCTCACTCACTTGTCATTGCCATCGCTGTCATGAGCATGTCTGTCCTCTTTGTGCTCACTACTGGAGCGGTGGAGGCTACGTCGAGAATGTTTCCGGCGAGGCTGATCTCTTTCAGACAGTTCTTCATGGTCCAGCCCTTCGCTTTCTTCATACGGATATGCCACCAGATTGATGTAGCCATCAGAATCACCTTCAAAACACACCAGCACCACACCTACAACATAAACATGTCAACTTACTACTGTGATCTGTTGTAAAAAAATTTTGTTTATTTATTCATTCATTTTTTTTTTTATATTAAAAACCATTTATGTTGATTTAGTTGTCAAGAATGATATATTTTTATTAAAAGACTCAACTCATTCTAGGTTTTAGATATTAATGCAGATGCAACCAACTTTTGAATGGTAAATGTTTATTTAATGGTGACGCAGTGGCGCAGTAGGTAGTGCTGTCGCCTCACAGCAAGGTCGCTGGTTCGAGCCTCAGCTGGGTCAGTTGGCATTTCTGTGTGGAGTTTGCATGTTCTCCCCGCGTTTGCGTGGGTTTCCTCCGGGTGCTCCAGTTCCCCCCACAAGTCCAGAGACATGCGGTACAGGTGAATTGGGTAAGCTAAAATTGTCTGCAGTGTATGTGTGTAAATGAGAGTGTATGGGTGTTTTCCACTGATGGGTTGCAGCTGGAAGGGCATTCGCTGCGTAAACATCTGCTGGATAAGTTGGCGGTTCATGCCGCTGTGATGACCCCAGATTAATAAAGGGACTAAGCCAAAAAGAAAATGAATGAATGAATGAATGTTTATATAATAGAAGTGATGACGTGTAGTAAGTTGAAAACATCTCAGCATTTCAGAATGTCGTAAACACACTGCACACTACCCAATGGCCCCGTTTCAGAAAGGAGGTTAAGCGAAAACTCAGAGTATATTAACCCTGAAATGAGAGAAACTCTGGGTTTTCTGTTTCAAAATGGCAGGTATGTCAAACTGGAGAAAGCAGGGTAAGTCAAGCCTGTTTCTGAAAGAGGTAATTTTTACTCAGAGTTAGTTACCGTGGTAATTTTCTCTGTGAACCTAACCTGGTCAGGAGCAGGTTTTATTCTCTAAACTCTGAGTTTCTGTTGGTCTCCTCCCCTTTTTTTTAAGACAAAGCTGTATTTTTTTACCTTAGCCCTACATTTCCATCCACCTATTTTATGCTCATTTTGGAGAAAACACCAAGATACACATACATTTTGAAAATGACCATAAAAACATACTTGCATAACCGAGTAGGATAATTATTTTATTAGATAAGAAAAGATGTGCATAAACTATGATGGAAACACTTTTACTAAATAAATTCCAGCATGCACATAAAAAATGTGATTTTGTTATAAGAGATCATTTGATGATGAAAATGTGTGTGAATGGACAAACCCACAGGCTAAGCACCTTGTAATGCATCTGAAATGCTGTTTTGGTCATTCTAAATCAGCGTAACCATTTCAGTATTAGTGTTATTATATTATTAATGACCTCCAGAACTGTGAAGAGTGTCTGTGCTCTGCATCTCATGCCACCACACGTTCACTGCGTGTCAGCATAAGGTCTTCTGAGGTAAAAGGCATTTATTAAATAAGGAAAAGATTGACACAGCTTCTCCTACTGCAGCCAATTCTGTTTTTACTGTTGATATTTGGTGCCAGTTAAACCTGAAGTGACGATTTTGTTCGCTTTGACTCGTTGGATTGAAACGCTGCTTTATCTTTTATGCGATATTCCAGTTTTGCACATAAATTTAATTTACATTTTTGGATGGAAACATAGCTATTGCCTACATTTCAGTCACACAAAAAAAACAAAGTTACGAGAATGGCTTGTCCTTTTTTAATAATAATAATAATAAATTCACTTGGCTTAAATTCACTGACCTTCGACAGGGACATGTACTTTAACTAGATTAATGGAATTATTACTCGTTCTAAAAATTCTTTAGTACTGCTTGCATTCTAAATGTCATATCAAATTCTACCACTTGAACAATAAAAAAGGCAGACACACAAGTGCACTTTTAAATCTATTAAAAACTCAATTTTAGAAATTTTATCTTAATCTGATCAACGTGTGTAAAAGTCGGAAGCTTAAATTAAACATTTCCTCTGAACATTGAATTAAGATTATATGCAGTGTTGTTTTGCCAAATATGTTGTAAAAACTATGCAGTAGCCTATTTCATACCTTATTTACATCTGAAATAACTTCAAAATAACGGCAAATTCCCCCCTTTTTCAAGTGAAAAAGTCTAAACACATTACATTACTTATTTTTTATTATACTTAAATATTTAAATACTTTAAATATTTTAAGTGTAAACTTATGCATTAACTTGAGCAGCTATGTTTTCCCATGCTAACTGTCTCTGTTTCGCCGTTGCAGTGGTGTTGCTTTTTTTATATATATGGCCATATTTGCTACAAATTTGCATGAGCACATCAAGTTCAGCCTGAGAAAAAAAAATGCTTATCTCTTTTTTTAGATGGTGACTCCTAATATCTGCGCTGCATTGATAATGCCTTATTATAGTCGCAGTGTGTGTGCTTAACTCTGAATTAGTCTACTCGGACTTGATTGACCTAACTCAGATCAGCTGTTCTGAAACCAAAAACTCAGGGTTTTAAATCTCTTGTTAAGTCAACTTAAGAGTTCAAGTTTAAACTTCGAGTTGGGTGAACCTCATACAGAAACAGGCCCAATGTGTCCTTCAGATTCTTCTGGGCAGTTGCTTCCAAATCAAATAGTTTTTGTCCCTTTGTCCCTGCAGTTTAGAACAGTGAGTTTTCTGGAATTTAATATCTATGAGGTAGGTGTAAAAGGGTTTTAAAATAAATTATGATTTTAGAAACACCTCATGCTAAGTAACTCTGATTGTGGTAAAAATAAAATCAAGCTCATTTAAAAGAAATGTCCAAATGAATTAAGATTAAAAAGCAAACAAACTGTTCAATCACACTGTGAGGTATAAAATCAGTTCTTAAAAATCTGAATTGTGAGGCATAAAGCCAAATAACTTTTTTTTTTAATTCCATGAGAAAAGGAGACTTCCATAGAGTGAAGCAGGAGGGGCTAGCGCTAAGGGCTGAATAATAATCCCATCGTGCATCGGTCTTGAAGCTAATTTTTAGCTCTGTGATCCGTTCTCAGTGATGTCAGCCCAGCAACTGGAGCTCATGAATGAAGACTGTGATGACGCCTAATGAGCTAATTCAGGAAGAGCTCTGTTTGATAAGCATTACAGGGTTACATCTGAGCTTGTTTTGCAGCAGCCAAGAGAAGATGCTGTACGACTGGCTGATCTAGTAAGGACGTAACAAGGTGAGAAAGACGTAACAAGATGTGGTGCTTGTTATGGTGTACAATTTAGGCAGAAGGTCTTGATCAACACAAACTACACATGCAAACTAAACATAATGAAGAAAAGTTTAATTTTTTTCTTATTTACGTAGATTTATTTACAAGTATGTATATTGTACTTTACTGTATGTCTGTGGATACTGAATCTAGGGTGCAATGGGAAAAATATATAAATAACAATATACTAAAGCAGAAAAACAAAGGCTTGCTTGGTTTTGGGACTTTTGGAGCTGTGCATGGTTGGATTTGCACTACAGTGTTTGGACTTTCAGTGAAAATTAAACCACACTGTATGAATTAAACTGAACTGAACTTCAATTCTGAAAACTGGACTGACACACTGTTTCAATTTACTTGAACTTCTAATTTTGTTAAGCTGCTTTGACACAATCTACAAAGGCGCTATAGAAATAAAGAATTGAATTGAAAAAGTCTGAAGCTGAAAAATACACCTGTAAGAAAATAAAACTTGTCGAATGATAAAGATGTTTTAAAATTGTCAACAATAGAATTTACATAAATGTTTGTGAGTTTTACATAATAATCCTGTAGCTTTTCTTTTGAACAATAGAAGAGTAGGGACTACCATTCACAGCTTTTACAGAGTATGTACAGGTATCAGAGATAACTTTATTCATATACTGAATAAAAATCTATTAAATCTAGCTAATTCAGCAGGTTGGCACCTATAGAACTGCAGAAATAATGGTGTTGCCTTGGTTACTGCAGTAAACAAAGCAACATGATGTCAAATCTAGTAGGATTTTATTGATTTCATAAACTACACAGCATCCTGATTTTCACGGATTTAATTCAGGCAAACTTTAGCATACAACCATACCATACACTGCATAATCAAAAATAGCATGTAAGACTTCAAGGGCCTACATCTCTACATTGATTTATCAACTTTAAATACTTTTTAAGACCCCAGCGTGAAATTTGAATTTTGAATTTAAGGTGAAATATAAAAGCGATGATGGTTTTGGTGCTGCGAGGTGAAATTATGGAAAAAAAAAGGTTTATGGAGCTATGGCAACAATGCTCTTCTATACAGTGCTTAGCAAAAACTTGTACACCCCTCACAAATCTCTCTTTTAAAAATTGTTTCTATAGGATGCTATACAACATATATTTGTGCATATACATTAGATAGATTAGTCAGTAGCAAAGTCAAAAGTTTTGCAATAACTGGTTTGAATTGAAATGTCTTTCTATTCCTAAAGATGTTAGGTGACCAAACTCTTATTTCAATGGATATAAACGATAAATTTTAAATTTTTTAAAATCAAGTTTTGTTTAAATAAACCAAATTATATTGGCTATATTCACTGGGATATGGCTATTTTCATTTTCAAAAGGAGAGTACTTATTTATGTTGAGCACTGTATATGTGTCTTTCTGTTGACGTGAGGCTTCCAAGGCATCTGTGTAGTAAAATTATTAACAATAATAAATTTAATAACAATAACAATAATCTCATAGTGTTTGCATAGGTGGAAGGGCATTTGTTGCATAAAACATACGCTGGATAAGTTGGCGATTTTTTCGGGTATTAGTTCAAAACTGGATTAAAGACCTATCTTTTTAGTAAAGCATACACTCAATGCATCACATAGCAGTATGATGCATGAATGTGCTCCACGCATCTCGTTTATATACACTATGAACAGCAGCTACGCCAATTATTCTCTTTATTCTCTATTTCCACCTGGGGATACTCATTCCGAGGCCCCCAGAGATACGCAGTGCCACTGATGCGATCCAAGACCCAAGGTTTCCACAATCCCGGACCAGGCCGTATCCTGAGCAACTGCTGTGGTAGTCATGAAGGAGTGGTAAGCATGTGTCTGATTCCAGTGAGACTCCAGGGACAGACGAGTCTTCGCTGACGTCCAGCGTTCTCCAGCTTCCAGCGCCTACACTGCAGCTCTGCACAAGACATTTGGCCATAGGAGAAATGGTTGTGCCCAACTGAGCCTGGTTTCTCTCAAGGTTTTTTATCCTTCACCTTCTCCAATTGGTAAAGATTTTTCCTCGCCATTGTCGCCACTGGCTAGCAAAGTTTGAGACTTGTAGAGCTGCGCATCGATGGATGTGTTCTTCAGTGTTTGGAGTCTCAACAGTAAATATTAAACCACACTGAACTAAACTAAACTCTAAACTTAAACTCTGAAAACTTAACTGACACTGTTTCAATTCACTATAATCTGCCATGTGAAGCCGCTTTGACACAATATCTACATTGTAAAACGCTATACAAAAAAGTTAAATTGAATTAAATTAAAGAAATTAATGACTATTAAAATATGAAGTCTCTGTGAACACACTTTAGTGTACTTTCTCACTAAATGCATAAATAAACAAGATCAGATATTCACAATTCATCAAATTAAAGAGCAGGGGTTCACAATTTTAACACATTTTTAGCATACAAGCTACTTACAAAAAGACCAAGTCAAAATGATCTACCTAATATAAAAATGCAAAACATATATTTATTTATAAATATATTGAGAATTCTGTATTTGTAATATATATTGATGTACCTTGCATACAGTAACTGTATGAACCCATATTGTGCAATAGTAATAACTCATACGTACATATTTTTGTCATTACCTTACACTGATGACTTGCACTGAATGGAATCAGCCAGGGAAGCACAGTCCAGACAGTAGCTGCTGATAGCCAGCCTCAAACACACTACCAAATGATCATCAATCATGGTGGAACAACATTTGGACTGAACCGCACTAACTTCACTAAGTGCCGCAAAACTATAGCCGCTATCATTTTGCAGCACTTAGCGAAGTTGGTGCGGTTTTATAAGCATGCGTGGTTACCCATGCGTCACAAAAAGTCATTTATTAAATTGACTGCCTTGTATGTCAATCAAGTGACAAATTTCAGTGAGGATGGATGATAGGCTGACGTATATTTTTTTAATGCCATACGCAATCGACATATTGGGTGCCCCTGGATTAGAAGAACAAAAAAAAAAAAAAACATAACTTGTTTTAGATTACAAAGAACTAATGCCACCGAAAACCAATTTTGTTGTTGCCACAACTTATACCATCTGGACCAAAATGCTGCACGTAAACACAAAAAACATATGGCAGCAAACATAGAGCACATGTTCTACGCCTGCGTAAGAGTGTGTCATTATGCGTTATTATCACATTCCACAAAGGGAAATTGGTACATGACGTGCACATGCAAAGCGCAGAAAAAAATAAAGCAGTGTTTAATCCCATTATGACAGTAATTGTCACTCACCACAAGGGATTTACTCGTGCAAATATTTCTGATAATCTAATAATCCATATAGTTTGGAAATATTTGAGTAATTGCCACTGGCTTCTTTAGGTTTACTCTGCATGTGTCTGTTGTTTATATATAACGAAGTAAAATAAAATAACTGCAAACGGAGATAAACCAACTTCGCCTTCACAGTTTAGTCTGTGGCTGCTCATTAACCCTTGATGAGTTCACTACACCGGTGGTCAGACAGACGCGCGCCGCAGTTGTCATAAATCACAAATGATCAGTGTTTTCAATCACAAGGGACTTATTTTAGGTTTCAAATGCCTAAATACACATTAGTAGTAGCAGAACCCTTTACAGTTCATGTAATACACCACGGTTGTCTGTGAAAAGGGCAATAATCATATTAAGCATAATCTGACAACGTGCTTCATACGTGCTTCATAAAAACTTGAAAGCCCTAAAAATTATGTATCTGTCTCATATATAACACCCTTATTATGTTATAATGTCTCATGAATAACAATCTTTAAAACCGTAATCATCCCAGTCTGTTGACATTTCAAAACAATGCCATGTGATTCATAAGCACGAGTCTATTAATAATTATTGCTGTGACTAGAGGAGAAAAATAGCAAGCTTTAATGTTACTCCAGCATGGCCCAAAATAGTCACTGAAAGTTACAGATGAATGACATGCATTTAGCCCCATCAAAACTCAAAGGGAGGAACTGGTTCATATGGAAGGTATGCTGTGAATCTGGAATGCGGAATGTTTTGGGGGTGGCAAAAAGTGAACATTGGACAGATGCGAAAAGACTTGAGTGTCCAACATACAACCTCAGTTCACATGTTAAAGTTGTTAAACATATTAATTATGTCTCCAGTTTTAAGAAATTATACCTGCTATATAATTCAATACATTGTAACCCTTAATCAGAAGTAAGTGTGAACCAGAAGCTGCTGAGATTTTTATTTCAGTATGTTGATGTACTTCCAATTGAAACAGAACATTAAGTAGGATGGAGGGCTTTCTATTTGGGCATCATTCCCTCATAGCAAACTAATAGTAAGAAGTGCATGGTTAAACATACTGTGGATGAAGTGACAAACTGATGTTAGGCCCAATCCCAATTCTATTTTGTACCCCTACCCCTTCACCTCGGCTCTTAAAACTGAGTGTGAAGGGGAAGGGCTTCAAAATTTACCCCTAAGAAATGGGACCGCACAACAGCACCTGCACATATCATTACATCTGCTATAATGTGAAAGGTGCAGTATGTAAGTTTGATACCCAATGGTTGAGCTAGGTATTGCACTCCTTGATCAAAACAAATGCTAACGCGGGTTGCCAGTTTGAGTACAGAAGCGAGTAATTTAAACCCTGTTCTAAATAAAAGCAATCACACGCGACAGAGGGAATATTTTTCATATTAAAAGGAGTTTTGGTTCTAACCAACACCTTGAATTGAAATATTAGAATTGGCTTCTATTTCTCACAGCTGAACAACTGAAACCTATGACAGGGATCACCTCAGGTAAACCTCGTGTGCTTCATTCAGTGCTAAATGCTAACAATGTGAGTTTGAATGCCATTTTACATGACATTTATTGCCATTTACTAAAATCAGCAGCAGATAGTTCAAAACCTTACCGTTTCGTGAGTTAGTGCATATTTTGTGCTTCTGAATGGCTGTATTTAAATTTCTGTCGTGTTTCGTCTGGTGCAAACGGGCAAATTGCTTATCACTGAGTATCTTGTCACAAAGCGTGTTGTTAGACCTAATGTTTACAATCGTAATATTTATATCATTTGCTAATTAATAACCTCATGTGGAACTAAATGTGTCTTATTTCGACGTCTGATACTGTCCATTTCGGTCATGGACGCAGGTTTTTAGAGCCTTTCTGAATGAATTAATAAAATATGCTGTTTTTTCAACAAGGCAAGCCAGGGTGCTGAATTATAATTGCCTAAACTGGCATTGTGCAGGTTAAATTTACCTAAACAAAGACAGCGTTCCGGCATGGAAAAACCATTTTCAAAGCAGAATATCTGACTTCAGCATTGTTTTTCAGTTAAACAAGTATGTTCACTTGGGATGTTTCTTAAATATCTGCACACATATTATGGTAATTTTATGCTTTAGAAATGTCAAAAACGTACATACAGCACCTTTAATGCTGTTTTTAGTGTGTTTACATAGATGAATATTGCCAGAGTGTTAAATGCACAGTATTACGATCTTATTGCCACATTAGATTGTTATGATAACATAATATATGCCTTTAGTGATTTCCTAAAGATAAATACTAAAAAATAAAACAACTGGAATAGCTACAGCAGTCGCTATCATATAAAGCATGAGATCGCAATGACATCTGATGACGTGTGCAGGTGCTGTAGTGCTGTCCCGATTCTTAGGGGTAAATTTTGACTTCACACTCTGTTTTAAGGGCCAAGGGGAAGAGGGGTAGGGTTACAAAAATAGAATTGGGATTGGGCCTAACATTATAGCAGACACTATAAAAAGCACATTCCCAGACACTAGACTTTTCTGACAGGGTATTCGAGTGTCATAGAGTGTCAGAATGTTGTGGGACTGCTATATAGGAGGAGTTATTAATATGGACTATAGATAGCGAAATTAAGCGCTTTTTTATTTTAGCATTTTTTTTTATTTAGCATTTTTTTTAAAGCATGATGATAAAATACGAACGCGGTTATGAATATTAAAACATGTACTTGTTTGTTGTAAAAAGTCCTAATAATGACAAAAAAATACTAATTTGTGGATCTGCTTACTTCCAGGTGTAACTATTTTCTTACCCTTGGTTTTGAGTGTGGTCTTAAAAAATCTTTGTTCGAAGGGCTATTCACCCCTTCCCCTTAGCCCTACGCCTTCAAGCTAAAGAGAATTGGGACACCCCTACCCATTCATGGCAAGGCGCAAACGAGTGGTAGGGGTAAGGGAAAGGGCTAAGGGGTAGAATTGGGATTGGGCCTTAGTCTTGTGTAGCTAGATCAAGCGGCAACCTCCCGCTCTCCCTCGTGAAGCCAATGCGAAAGTAACTGAAACTGTAATTCATTGACTCGCCTTTGGGGGCTGGCTCCAGGAAGTCCTGATGTTCACTGACTGCAATGCTAAATTGGCCAATTTACAGCTGATAAAAATATGTTTACAGCCTTGGATAAAAGATTGTTTTGGTGCATATAGCTAATATTACTCTTCATGACAACCGTGAGGGGGTGAACTTATTTTTAACTCATCTGTTTCGTTTTTATTAAGTTATATTAAGTCTACATAATTAAGGGCATGGCCACTTGAGTGACAGGTAGCTGGTCGCGATCATGTCATTCTGGCTGATTAGCCACTGAACTCGGCATATACATAGTATTTTTGTTTTGTCTTATGTTATTTTACACAGTTGCCTTTTGTAATTATTTCCAACAATTATCAGATAATATGGCATGCTGTGTGCACTTAATTGTGCTCACAAACCATTCAAGTTGCCTCCATTTCCCAGGTGAGTGATATTATATACTTGTATATTATATCTATAAATGTATTTTTTTATTTAAGATAATTTATAATTTTCTTTAGACCTGTAATGCACTCCAAAATCTGACAGATTGATTAGCTGTAGGCTTTAAAGGTCATCTGAATCTTTAGGTATTACAACAGTGTTTTTTAAAAGACTAATCACTTTATTGATATAGTACACAACCAAGCACATGTCTGTGTTGCCAGACGTACGATAATTATCGTATTTGTACGATAACTTCGACCTCTGTACGATGTACGATCAATAATAAAAAAAAATCATATCATGTACGATAATTTCAGGATTTTATGGCATTTAAAATGAGTTTCATTGTACTCTTAGGGCTTCTATACTTATTGATAGCTGCATCTTTTGTCTACTGTCTATGAGGAGAAGGTGGAGTTACACACGTTTTCTATCCAATGACTGTAGTTTATATCTCATCTTACGTTACATCTTCTCAGCGAATCAACGTGGAGAATGGCTCTCTCTTACGAGTTAACATTCCTGCTGCGCGCGGCCATGCTTAAGTCGTTTTCAGGTTAAGGTCGTTTAAGCAGTAAAGTTTTAAAAAGGGCTGAAACAGAAGGTAAGAAGGACAGGGGAGTTTGCCCTTGATGTTTTTGTTTTTCCCCATTCAAATGCATCATGCGAACGTGTTTTTCCAAAGTTAATCTCATCAAAACAAAGTCACAAGATCGGCTCATTGCAGATCCTCTAGATGGGCTAGTGCACACCTCAGATTAGTGTGTTTAAAATTTGGGAGTATGCACTTCTTTCAAGCCAACCAGCACTATGTTGCGCTCCATGTAGGCATCCTATTTGTACCGCAAAATGAATCCCTCAACATCTGGCAACACACGCAGGTATTCAATGACAGTAACTCGGAGGTGGAGTTTGAACCTTCTCACTAAGGTATGCCTAGGTTTTTTTTTTGTTTTGTTTTTTACGTATTGTGGTAATTTGCACGTTTGTGTCAAAATGCAATTTGTCTAGATAATAGCTGTATACTCTCCGTTTGAGTTGCGTACGATAATTTTCCTTCAAGTACGATAATTGTGATGTTCTAGTACGATACTTTCACATTTCCTATCTGGCAACACTGGCACATGTGGTCAGAACACAAACGAGTCGTAGATAATGAAGTATTGAGCATTTCTCCCAAAGAAAGCAAAATAGCAAAAATGGCATCTGTAGCTCCGCTCACGCCCTCTTTGCCCTTGTTTGGTATCCCCTGGTTGATGCGATGAAGCACAAACTAAATGGCGATGATTGGCCATGCCTACTTGTAGCTTCATTTGCGCTCTTTAGAAACTGTTGGGTTATGTCCACATCTTTTACAGTCTATGAGGTTGATCTCAGATTGATGGCTGAAGGTCTGGGAACTTTGGGCGCTTTAAATGGCCACATTTTGTTTTGTGCCGTGCCGTGTGTGGGCGAGGAAATATCCTCAGAACAACAACCCATCACACAACCGCTTCGTGCATCGTTTTTTCTGTAACTTGAATATACAAATCTATAAAATGAAAAGGGTGATATCTGACGTTGCATGATTTTTTGTTTGTTCTGTATTTTTTTTGTATTTTGGCGTTCTGGTGTTGAATTTAATGTTGAATTAGATTTTTTGTGTTTCCCTTTGGAAGATTTTATGATCTTATATATCAATTTAAGCGTATGTGAAAAAAGATTTCCTTGACATAGGTTTTGATTTGACCTAAGTTTGATGAAATGACAGAAAAAGTCTGGCACCCCAGCAAAAAAAAAATCAAACAAGTGCAGGAACTGTTACAAGATCAATTCAAATACACTTAGCAATAACACAACTTGGGAGCATCAGAAAAAATGACACTTGGATAGAAACTACAGCTAATCTCATTGTTTTTCCAACATTTCTTTTTTACGTGCCAGCTTAAAATAAGGGCAACAAATCAATGATTTGTCCAAATAATTAGTCCTACCTTTATACTCAGGGGTGAATTCCTTCATCTCTGGTGGCAGGGACTCATAAAAACGCTGCTCACGGGTGATAAGAGGTTTGCAGACGGTGTGGTCATCATAACGCATCATACTGGTGTGACCGCCCACCTGGTGAATGAATGGCTCCAGGGGAACGCCACCGCAGCTTCCTTGTCCTTGGCTGGCGCTGTGCTTGCCCGCCTCCATAGTGTGCGGGACACACATGGCGTTGGAGGCCCACGTGGAACTGGGGGCATGGGCTCGGGCGCGTAGGCCTGGCGAGCACGGGGTGCAAGGGGGCGGCTGAGAGCACACGCTGCCGCCGGGAGGGGGAGGAGCCAGCACGCTGACCCACCTGCCGACAGATCCTGGTCTCAGGTGCACTGAGATAAATCCGTAAGTCTGCCTTTCAAAAAGAGAAAAAAACAAATCACATGTAACAATTTTTTTTCAGAAATACTTAAAGGTCCTGCAAACTTAAAATATATTAATATATTCATTCATTCATTCATTCATTTTCTTTTCGACTTAGTCCCTTTATCAATCCGGGGTCGCCACAGCGGAATGAACCGCCAACTTATCCAGCACGATTTTACGCAGCGGATGCCCTTCCAGCCGCAACCCATCTCTGGAAAACATCCACACACACTCATTCACACTCATACACTACGGACAATTTAGCCTACCCAATTCACCTGTACCGCATGTCTTTGGACTGTGGGGGAAACTGGAGCACCTTGAGGAAACCCATGCGAACACAGGGAGAACATGCAAACTCCACACAGAAACGCCAACTGACCCCGCCGAGGCTCGAACCAGCAACCTTCTTGCTGTAAGGTGACAGCACTACCTACTGCGCCACTGCGTCGCCATATTAATATATTATATTATAATACATAAAAATCTTTTAGATGTTATAAACAGTATGTCAGTCTTAGGGAAATCTATAAGTTAGCATGCTTGCTCAAAAACAGTGACAAAATTCACATTTAGAAAATACAAACATCTAAAGCAGGGGTCGCCAACCCTGTTCTTGTAGGTCACAGGTGCTAAACGCAGTTCCTGGAGGGCTGCAGCTCCACAGCAGTTTAGTTCCAAACCAAATTAAACACACCTAATTAAGTGCTTTAGACTTGTTTGATACATACAGATAGGTGTGTTGAAGCAAGGCTGGAACTAAACTCTGCAGGGCTGCGGCCCTCCAGGAATTGAGGTTGACACTCCTGCTTTAGGGTTGTTGCTAGCTCAGATACGGTTGTTGTCGGAAGTTAACAAGAATTACTTATAAATTAAAATTATTAAATTTCCCATTAATTGTATTTTATTAAGGTCTACCCCTACCCCAACAATCACAGTAATGTAAAAACAGTAGTTGCCCCGGGTATTATTTATTAAATTACCCAATAAATTTTATTTTTTAATGTCTATCCCTACACCAACCCTAAACCCAACCATCACAGTACTGTAAAAAACTATTAATTATTGTTATACATTGTCGCAAAAATGATGTTGTATTGATGTGCGCATCCGCAGCTGTATCCTATCTAGACTTTACCCTGCTTTATGCTGCGGTCACACTAGAGTTTGTGCGAGTGAAATTCTGCTGTATGGCGTTGTGAAAAGGGGCGGGATTAAACAAAATGATTAGACATTAAAGCAAGCAATTGGTTCATGTTTTAAATTTCTATCCAGAAAGGTCATGATTTGATCTTCGATTGGTCTCACGCATCATGTTTTCGCAGGTCAGAGTTCACCAAGCTTGAACTTTCCAAAGCAGCGAACTGCAAAACTTGTCGCATGAGCTTGCGTTTCCGGTCTGACACATTTCGCTTGCGTATGAATGGACGTCTATGGGGAGAAAAGTCCAGTGTGACCACAGCTTTAGAGCTACCTTGCTGCAACCCTGACCAAACACATCTGTCTGTAATTATCAAGTGCTGCTACAGTTCCTGATTAATTGGTTCAGGTGTGTCTGATCAGGCTGGGAGCTGAGTTATGCAGGACGGTAGCTCTCCAGGAACAGGGTTGGTGACCCCTGATCCAAAGCTTGCCGTTTGTCTTATCCGCCTAACTGGATAAATGTTTCTTTTTCTTTTCAGGTTCTCCTCAAATCCTCTGACCAATCAAATGCTCTATAGTATCTGACATGTCCGGCCCCCTTCAAGACACTTCTCATTTAATTCGCTTGAGCTCAACCACTCTGTGTAGATACACAGTACAGTTTCACGCTTCTTGTAACCTGATCCACCAGCCATAACAGGAATGCCTTAGGAAACTCAAAGGCTCTTAAGCTTTTGAGCTGAAAACAGATTTTTTCTAAACTCTAAATACAGCACAAAAACAACTGAATCTGTTGAATGACTACCTTCTGGAATGACTACCGCAGATGACAGATCTCATGTGACATATGAGACAGTGATGACATACGATGACGTGTGCATGTGTAGTAGTGGTGTCCTATTTCTAAGAGGGATACTTTCTTCCCTACCACTTCACACTCTGTTTCAAGGGTGGGCATAGGTGTGGGCACAGGGATAGGGGTATGAAATAGAATTGGACCTCGATAAGGTCAACAAAAGTTTCTCAGTTATTTCTGTATCATCTACTGTCAATCACTATTAGTTGTGGAATAAAAATATTAGATTACTGAACATCATTGACATTTTCCTGTGCTGATATACACAACATTGTCTAATTTATTATTATTATTATTATTTGAATTATTGCGATAATTTATACATTCTATATATATATAAAAAAATAATAATCGCCAAGCCTTACATGAGGATGAACACATAACAAACATTTTTAGGTAAACAAACCCTTTAAAAACCCTCACAGAGAACTGTTTAAATGTTAATCAAACCAGTGAAACCACAGAGCAGTCACAGCAGTTTGTAACCTTTCATTACCTTGAGAATTTTTCCCAGAATGCCATGTAGCTCTACAAAGCAACTGGCATCAGCTGATCTCACAGCCTTTATTACATTAGTCCCATCATTTCATAGACACACACGTGGCATCCATTCCTTACAATACATAAAGTTTAATCCATGTGTTACCCAACATGCCATGGCACACGTTAAAAAACAGACAAGTGAATGTTTCACATGCCTTTAAAATTGGACATGTCTTTGAAGTCTTGATGGAGTCTGATGTGTCAGGAAGGCTAAGCCGCATCATTCCATACTGAACAAAATCAGGTTAAGGATCCTCAAATTTAGCAGTGCCAAAACAATTACAGACGTTCACAATAAAGCCATTCCAGAGACATATCTGAGTGTGAATTCTCACTGCCAGCTTGAGCTGTTGTATCAATTAAAAAGTAATGAGATACAACTTACACGCACCTGCTAGAAAATGTCAGAATGACAGACAGACAGAGAGTTTCCAAGCTCACTGTATTAATTATGTTCTGGACAATAGTGTTTTCAAACATATTGGTATATCAATAAATATCGATACTGAAATATTTCAATCAATGCAATATTGCTTTTGGTTAGTATCAATACTGGCTTTACTTTCCAACCTCTCTCTTCTCACCAGCAGGGAGTTGAATAACCATAAGGCTATTTACTTATTTCATCATTTAGAAATGTGCAGATATGATAACAATATTAACACAACAAAACAAAATCAGCATGCTCTGTCATTCTGTCTTTCCTGCCGGCTGACCTCTTCAGCAGCGCAATCCCCCTCAGCCACAAGAAAAACACAAAAAACTTTGTTCAGTCGCAGCCTTTGCTCTACCATTCTTTTTCATTGGTTACTTTCTGTATTTAGCGTACTATAGAATGAGGATAAATCAAACATACACCTTTGCTAAAGTAATATTGCTGTTGTTGATTTGCCTTTTTGTTATTTAAATCTCTAAAGTTAAAGGTGCAGTAGGTGATTGTCTTCAGAAACATTTTTTGTTGTGCTGGTTGAAAGTTTCAACACATTCCAAGAGTGATGATTAAAGTAAATTTATATGTATTTTTAAAATTCTGGGTAAGGCATAAGACTAAAAAATTAAGGCATAGTCCAATTAAAAATTGTCGGACCGACAAATAACTCAATTACGACAGGTATCTCAAACTGTCCTTCAGTGTCAACAAATTTACATTTGCATTTCTGCACAGCCTCTTTAAGCAGACAGATACCTCACTCGAGCGTTCATGTGAAGCACGGATCTACAGCTGACAGAGAGACATCAGGCAAATTCTGCATCAACCTGATCTTCTTTCTGAAAGACAAACATGGCCTTGTATCCATGAAAAAAAGATTGTTTTTGAAAGGGCTTCTGCCAAAAATGCAGAATTAAAACTTTTCTAAATTCTGAGTCAATTTCGGAATTTCATTTGCATGCTGGAGGGAAATGACGTTATGCAGTTCAAAAAAACTATTTAAAGGGTGACACCATGGCCAGGTAGACAGGTATGTTTTAAAACTATTTTAATCATGCAAAGCTTATGTAGATTGTGTTCTCTTTTATTGATGGGTACACATGCATGGAAGTGTTGTTCAGCCACTGAAAACCTCCAGCAAAAGATTGGCTATTTTCAAGTTCATGGAGTACCTTTTACAGCATCGATAATAAAGTCAGCTAAATAGACCTAAGCATTCGTTTAGTTGTTCAAGTGTAAAAGGAGATTAAAACAAGCGATGTTTGAGGATAAGCAAGAACAATTAAAAATTAAAAGTCACTTGTTGTGTGGGTAACGTAATTGTAAGTGTAATGTAAAAAGATGGCAGGATATTTATATTTTTAGCACTCATTTTTTCTAATCTAATTTTTATTTAGTTTATTCGAATAACAAAACATAAATAAATAGTTCTCTTCCGCCTAACCAGCTTTACGGAGGTGAAGTTTGATTTATATTCGCACTTTCGATCATTTTTGAACAGTGACAGCCTGTGATGCTCCCACTTTAACACCACTTTGAATATTCGGTCTGAAATAGCATGTAGGTACAGTATGGCTTAAAAACAATGTTAGCACTGTTTCATTGACTATGAACAATGTTGTATTTTATAGTCATTGGCTGATTATATGATTTCACTATTTAGAATTTATAAACAATACTTTTCTGAAATTATATTATTGAGGAGAAAGTCAGAATGTGCTAACATAAAAACAACTTTACCCCAACGCTAGTTTTGGGGAAATATAATTCCTGCACCAGCTGGCTTGTCAACAACTACGCTTGACGAAGTGCGTGTCTCCATTGAGTTTTCTAACTGGTGAATGACGTGATCTATTGTTATATCTATTCGGTATGCGTTCGCTCACTCATGAGTCCTAAGGCCACACGGAATCTGCAGACATTTTTTGCTATTTCTGCGCATAATTTTGTTAGAAATCTGCTGATTTATGCGGAATGATTTTGGGAATATGATACCTAAAAACTTAATACATAAAAATAAAAAAATAATACATTTTTAACTTATTTAATGTGTACAATGCAAATCAAATTAGATCCACTTTATTTGGTAAAAAAGCAAGTCTCTCATATAATATATCCACTAAAAGACAGAAAATATTACTTTACAAACTGTAAATAAATCATATGAACATTTTCATGTTAGTCAATATCATTACGGAAATTAATTTTAAAAAACTGAATAAATATAAATACACACTTACACATGTAAATAAACAATCAATGATGGGCTAAAAATGTGCGGAAATCTGTGGAATTTTGCACACGCAGATTCCGTGAGGGCCTACTCATGCCTAAGGAGGCGTGGCTTTGGACAGCAGGGTAACCCAAGTTATTGGAGTCATGACAAGGAAAAGCAAAACATTGACTTCGGAACTGATGTAAATTCAGTAATGTACACTTAGCGAGCAGATCAACACACACTTAAACAGATAAATGCAAGTGTTCAGCATAGCGCCATGTACAGTTGAAGTCAGAATTATTAGCCCCCCTTTGATTTTTTTTTTCTTTTTTGAATATTTCGCAAATGATGTTTAACAAAGCAAGGAAATTTTCACAGTATGCCTGATCATATTTTTTCTTACTAAAAAAAGTCTTGTTTATTTATTAGTTTTTTTTATTACTATTTTAAGGTCAAAATTATTAGCCCCTAAGCAATTTTTTTTCAATAGTCTACAGAACAAACCATTGTTGTACAATAACTTGCCTAATTACCCCATCCTGCCTAGTTAACCCAATTAACCTAGTTAAGCCTTTAAATGTCACTTTAAGCTGTATAGAAATGTCTTGAAAAATATCTAGTAAAATATTATTTACTGTCATCATGGCAAAGATAAAATAAATCAGTTATTAGAAATTAGTTATTAAAACTATTGTTTAGAAATGTGTTGAAAAAAATCTCTCAGTTAAACAGAAATTGGAAAAAAAACAGGGGGGCTAATAATTCTGACTTCAACTGTATGTGCATTGATTTTACATTGAATAAAAAAATATATAATAATAAAATAAATAAATATATATATATATTATATATAAAAACATTAAATATTAAATATATATATATATATACATACATATATGTTAATCATATAATTGTATACCACTAAAGCATAGTCCACACTAGATGACTTTAAACATTGGTAAATCGATGTGCCGTGCAGACTACATAACAACAAGAGAGACGGGGGGTGGTCACACAGTACATGATCTGACAACAACTCTTTCACCCAACAGCTCTGATCAGCCCCTAAAACACAGCCAATCAACTGTTGAGGGTGCAGCTGTCAGAAAGAGCTAAATACTACTGGATGCTTGTATGACGATGACAACACTGACACACAGTGTTTGCAATCTCTATGAAATCGTTCAAGGCAGCATTTGAAAGCATAGTCCATCAGCTGATGTGTCAGTGGATCGATCACTCAAATCTCTGCACAGTTCAGTGGATAGATGTGGCTTTAATATGCTCTCATGTCCATGTAAACGCAGGATGAAGCAAGTGCATCGATTACCATTCTGGACAAATCACAGACATTTCTGTTGAGCTCCTGAACACTCATAACTTGCTCTCTCATTGGCTGCAGCTCATCACTACATCTGACCCCACGAGGAGTCAAATCATGTTCTGGAATATTTAGCATGCTAGATATTAGGGCTGAACAATATGCAGCTTGAGCATCAATATTGCAATGCTTGTATCTGCAATAGTCTCATTGCAGGATTAGATTAAAGGTTAAAAGATAAAGATATTATTCAATTGTATTTTTTTATTATTTATACAACGGTGACCATGTTATTTTACATTTGACTGTTCAATGTCTGTTCTTAAACACTGTTAGACTCCCCGGAAAACCATAAAGTACTTGCAAATTGGCCTCAAAATCCTGTATCGAGAACTAGGCATAACAAGTAATATGCAATAGATTTGATGAAGTATTTATGACATTTTGTTAATATTAGCTTAAAAAAAAACTAATATCCAAGTTAGCTTTTGTTTTGAAATATTAAGATGTTAACATGTTTAAATCAGAAAATAAAATAAGATGGCTCTTACATGTATTGCTTTTTTAAGGACTACTGGGTATCAATATTGGGTAAAAATATCAATACTTTAAAAGGTATGGTAATAAAGTTGGAAATTCCAGTATTGTGGCAACACTACACTCATTTAGGTGCTGTGATTAAATAAATAAAAAAAACAAAAAAACATTTTGGGTGTATTTAAGCAGTTCTAAAAAATAACAGTTCATTCAAGTCTCTTGATGATGATTTCTGTAAAAAGAAGCGTTTGTGTTTTTATACAGTGCTAAATTTTAGTTTAATTATTCATTTAATTTTGAAATGTTGTTGCTTTCAGCTAATCTGTTGATTCAGGCAATAGTTGAATTAGTTTTAGTTAAAAATAAATTAGTTTTGTGTTCCACACAATGATGGAGTTTACATTTCTCGGGCAATTATTTATTTAAATGGCAGTTTTGCTTTTCTCCAAGCAGTGTGATGTCACACTAGGCCCAGGCCATGACCGATGACTGACAAGTCCTGCATTAGAATAATTTGTGTTATTTGCTGCCCTCGATTTATTTTCAAGCTCAAGCTGTTTTTTTCAACATAATATAATCAATTATCTGTGGAGTATTTACAGTTGACACTTCACATGGGCCTTTAGGAGTCACCCAAGACCAATATTACATCTTGTAAAAGAGAATAATATATGTCTTTTGACAACTAACAACTTTTAAATGATTCATTAAAGACTAATTAGAGTGGAGAATAATAGCACTACTATTATTCTACTATTATTATACTATGTTGTGTTTTGCACGTTTATTGGAATGGGAAACTTTGGTTGGCCTAAAATGCTCTTCCGGCAGCACGGTGGCTCAGTGGTTAGCACTGTGGCTTCACAGCAAGAAAGCTGCTGGGTCGAGACCTGGCTGGGCCAGTTGGCATTTCTGTGTCGAGTTTGCATGTTCTCTCAATGTTGGCGTGGGTTTCCTCCGGGTGCTCTGCTGTTCAGTCCAAACACATGCGCTTTAAGTGAATTGAACAAACCAAATTAGACGTAGTGTATGAGTGTGTGTGTGAATGAGTGTGTATGGATGTGTTTCCCAGTACTGGATTGCGGCTGGAAAACATGTGCCGGAATAGTTGGTGGTTTATTCCCCTGTGACGACCTCTGAAATAGAGACCAAGCCAAAGGAAATTGAATGAATGAATAAAAGAAAATTATTTTCCTGGTAAAAAAAATCCTAGGGTTCAGCAAGATCCAGAAATAAACGTGCATCAAAGTATTTTATTATTTGTTTTTTAGGCACAAAGAGGCCCAAATCACTTGCACTATACTGACTTATAGAGATGTTTTTTCTTTGTTTTTGTGATCCACTGAACAAAGAAATACATACATCTCAGATGACATGAAAACCAGAGAGAACGTTTATTTACGAGTGCTGCTAAATGATATTAGTGCATAGCATATGCAGTTATAAATTCAGTTATACTGAATATTTGATATTCAAAAAACAGAAATGAACATGAAAACCTTCATTCAACAGGAAAGCGAAACTTTCACTATTCATGCTAAAAACTTATACAGCACATAACCTACTGTAGTTTTACAACAAGGCCAACTAACCCCATTTGTTATACCTTTAGCTGGCTGCCATGCACACATCCTACACAAATAAAACCCTAATCTATCAGTGATGCACGAATCATACTTCTTTTACATAACCTAATGGATCTTTTAGTCCGATTCTAGATTAGCATGCAGTGTGAAGCTGTGGGCTGACAGTGCCACTATTAATGCTGAAATCTTGCCACTGTAATCAAACATATAGACTCATCACCACAGGGTTAGAACCGTTATGGCTTGTAGGTGATTGCATCCTGTGACAGGAGCCTATACAGCAGGGCTATTCAATTGGCGGCATGCGGGCCGAACCTGGCCCTCAAGGCAATTTGTTCCAGGCCTCCTAATAGTGTGACCAACACATTAAAAAAGACAAGAGTCTCTTCAATACAGCACAAGCTGCAGTTGAAGGCTGTGCAGAAAGTGAGTCAAGTGAAATTAAGCAAGTGGTGCAAGTAGCCGAAAACATTTGGATATGTTTGCAGAAAAGGCCTTTTGTACAATGCACTGATATTGTTAATAGGGATGCAATGATTAGCTGAATGGTTAATTAATCGTAAAGTCTTCTCAACACTGTGTATCTGTTGCACGAAACAAAAATGCTGCAACTAAACAAAGTTATGCCAACTTTGTGCTAGTTTAAGTTCCGAGCTTATACCAAGTCTAATATGCATGCACATTGGATAAACTATATCAGCAGGCCGTTCACATATTGCATCTTTTCTGCACGTAAGTTCTTATGGAGACGTGCGCATATTGGGAGCAGGTGCGTGCAAGGCTTGCAAGCAGAGCGATGTACTCACATCCTCCAGGTGCACACAGCAGAAATTATCTCAAGCTGTAGTAATAAAGGTTGAGCGTGGCTTTCAGTGCAATGTAAACAAAAGATACGTTAGATGAATTATTACAAATTATTAAAATGATTATGTATGTATGAACGCAGATAATATCAACAGTTAATTTAATTTCTTAGCTAATATATAGCTTAAATCAACAATAGACAAATACTATTTTTAAATGTTATTTTTAATTAATTGTTTATTGTTCTGTCATTTATTTTTATTGTAAAATTAATCACTCACGTTTAAATCTAAAATCAATTTCATTTGTTTTTAAGTCCAAAGAGAGAACGGGACGATTGTTTGTTTTTTATTAATATTTTGTGCTGTATTGGGTTACTAAGCAGTTTTAAACAACACTTTAAAATATAAGCAGTTTTCCTGTGGTTTTCAGTCACAATTATTATGCATTTATTAAATTCAAAATACTGCTGTATTTTGAATTTAATAAATGCATAATAATTGTGATATCAGAGAAACCATGATTATTCTTCAGACTATAATTGTACAACCAAAATCTATAATCATTGCTTCCCTAATTGTTATGCAGTTCAAAACATAACATATGAATGTGTTTGAATGTAGAAGAAGCCTACTTGAGCAATACACTGATTGTGTTGTGATTCGAAATACAACATTTAAATATGTTTGTAAAAAAAAACCACATTGTACAATGCGGTGATGTTATGTAGTTTCAAAATACAACATATTAACTTATTAATGTGGAAAAAGCCAAGCAAAAATACAGCATATGGGCTCTTATGTTGCTTTTGTGTCATCACTTATATTGCAAGTCATATCTCTCTGGTCCCTTTATTTGGGATGCTTTTCATGAACTGGCCCCTATGACAAACTAATTATAGCCCTGCTATAAAGCCAAGGAAAAAAAGTTTTGGATAAAGAACAAGAAAATTAAATTAAAACACTTTTCCCCCCTCAGAATAACAAGGGAACTTTCATTGTCAGGGCTCTGCTCATCTGCCAAAGGTTTTATGGAAAGAGAGTCACAAACAACATTAATCTGCTCTTAAGACATCCCAATGTGTCTGAATGTGGGCTGGCCCCACAGTAAATGAGATTTGTAGGGCTTGTCCACTTACATCACTGCTCTCTGTATCAGTACACACAAGCATCAGCTTAAGTGGCTATTTAGGGCTTGTCTTCATTGTACTTTGCATTTATTTAGCTTCTTTTGCTTTATTAGCAAAACCTAATATTTGGGAAGTGAAAAGGTAAAATGATTTAAGAGTGAATCAGAAATCAATTCCGAGTTCATGGGAAATTAAAATTGATAATGTTTATTTTGCTAACTCATGTTGTTATTCTTAAGGTTAGGGTTGCACCAGCTGTTCAGAAGTTCTTGCTTAAACTGGAACATAAATTCCACACTGAAGGCTTAGTACACTCAAAAAAATAATTACTGCTGCTTGCAAACTACCTGTTGAAAATGAGCTGAAACAACACAATTCTTGTCATCTCTTTGGCAAATTTATTTGTTTTATGATCTGTCTACTTACATTTGTAAACTATTAAGTTAACTTAAGTGTTTTGTGTTGGGACAACTTGACGAAATTGTGTTGGTCCAACTACTTGGTTAGGGGATTTATAGTTGAAAATGTTGACAATAAAAGTAATTAAGGTGTTTAAGGTAAATAGAAAGACTTGTTAGAGTTTTATCTTCACTTTATTTTGAAGATTTTGAAGAGTTTCATGTGAGTTTTGAGATTACCACCTTGCAGAAGCACCCATGCTTAGTTGGCAACTTATTTAGCGAAAATGCAGTTTGTTGCGTTGCTCAGTGAGCAGTAACTGTCCTAAAATTTGTTCTGAGATCAGTCACAATCCAATGTGTATGTAAATCATGAAGTATATGCTTAAAATGACTCTTAGTTTGCTTAGGATAACTTAATAAATAAAACTAAGTGACTTCAAAATGTACAACACATAGACATACATGATACTCAGAGGTGTAAAATAACAAATTACAAATACTCAAACTACTGTAATTGAGAAGTTTTTCTCAGAAATTGTAATTTACTAAGTAGTTAAAAAAATGTGTACTTTTACTTTCCCTTGAGTATGTTTTAAGTGCTGTATCGGTACTTTTACTCCACTACTTTCCTTCAACCTGCAGTCACTACTTTTTCTTGTCTATGGGGATTAGAAAAATCAGTCCTGTGATTCCTGTCCAATCAAAAAGCACATAGAAGGAAAATCCTATCATAATGAACTACCCCAAAATATGGGCGATTTTATAATTGGAGCAAACTGTTTGGAAGAAGTCAAAGTGTCCAAAAAGATGTCCAAAAGTTTTACACGCATCGACCCAGAGAATGTTTAAATGCATGTCACCAATGAGAAGATGACTGATGTTTACTGTATGATAACTGAAAATGCCTTAAACACCCAGCAGGCACAAGACGTCAACATGACGTTGTACCCCAATGTCGTGGCAATGTTGCATTTTGTTTGGAAATGAAAATCGGGTTGACGTCAGAACTCGATGTTAGGCCACGTCAATGTCCAACAACCAACCTAAAATCAACCAAATCGTCTAATAATGTTACAGCTTGACGTTGTGTGGACGTTACTACTAATATCAGGGCTTTACATTAACACCCACCAACCCGCCAAATGCGGGTAGATTCCGGTTGGGGTGGGTTAGACAGCCACTCCCACTAGCCACTTTTGCTGGCTGAAACTCATTTTTAATTTCCCAGTGCTGGCTCGTTGTCACTACAGATTAGACTGTTAGTTTATGACCGTTTGTCTATACAGTATGCATACAAATGTGATCTTAGAATTGAGAGGCAGCACGACTGACAGCTTTTCGCACGAGCATGAGAAAGCAGGTTAATAGGAGAGGATAACGCGTGCGGTGAGACAGGCCTTCCTCACTCACTGACGAGGGCTTTAGTGACGCGCGCACAGATGATTTGATGTGCATGAGTGTTTAAAAGCTGCTGTCCTGTTTCCTCACTCGAAGCAATCGTGCCTGGAAACGAAACTAATGCGATGCTCGTGCACCCATAGTACTTCAAGGCCTCGAGATTCTTTGTAAGCAGCAGCAGTTGTTGTCGCTTTTTTGTCGCTGTTGTCGCGCTTTAAACAGATTATTAATTGGCCTAACATTAACCGTGTGAACGGCATCATCCTTTCATTATCACGCACAGAATGTTTTTTACCTGCTTTCTTTTGCTTGCCGTTATTTTTGTTAATATAGTTTAATAATCATGCTTTACAACAATATTGCTTTAATATGATGTTGTATGCATAGTTAACTGGTGATCTGGAATCTTGAGCCAGAACAGACCACTGTGTATAGTTTAGATGCATGAGAATATATATTTTTAAATGCCAACTGTTTCGTTGAATAAAAAGTTAATGTATACAGCAGTATTTTGCTTGTTTTGACACATTATTTAACATTTGTGGCAAGTAAATAATCATTTTGGTGTGGCTAGAGAAAAAAAAGGTAAATCATTATAGTGTTGAGCCCTGAAAAGTCCTGTGAAAGAAAACTAATTGCAATGCGACACTTTTTTTATGAAAGCATATCCCATTTGCTCATGCTCATTGAGTAAGCTCATAAACAAAAACAGTTAAATGAATGAGGAGGCAGGTGGAAAAAACAAAGCATATGCATATAAAATATCTTTTCCCAACAACAAAATTGGGGCTAGTGAAAATGGCGAGTGGCTAGTAACGTTGAAAAAACTACTAGCCACAGTGGCTGGTGATTAAAAAGTTAATGTCAAGCCTGACTATGATGTCTATCAGATGTTGGATTTTGGTTGCCATACCTGACAAATAAATGTCAGTATTTGACATCAATATGACATTGTTTTAAGATGTTGGCTCGACATTAGATTTTGGTCACTTTCTAACACAACCTAAAATTAACCAAAACATTTGTTGTCATTATTGGACATCAAAATAATGTTGTCCTTATACACTCGCTAGACATTGAATTTTGATCACCTGACATCACAACCTAAATCTAACCTAATATTAACATCTTGTATCTTGTGTGCTTGCTGAGCAATACCTAAATGCACTACAGAATGTTACAATTACACACATTCACAAATTACATATAAATGCATCAGCTTTTTACAGCGTAAAACTCACTACTCTTGAGTACTTTTAAAAGTACTATATTTTACTCTTACTTTGAGTAATATTTACAACAGATACTTTTACTCGCACTACATTTTTAGACAAGTAATGGTACTTTTACTGTAGTATGATTTTTTTAGTACTCTTTCCACCACTGATGATATTATCAGAGCTTTGAGTTTAAGTTAAATGAAAATACAAATGTATTTAAACTATTATTTGATAAAATCATGTTGAACAAACTCAACTGCATTTAATTGTGTAAACAGTTTTTTTTGTTGGTGCTAAACAAATTTATTTGTTGGAAATCCTGCCCTCAATTAAATTCAGTTTATCCTACGAGTAATTTTTTTCTTAAGGCAAAACGTAAGCTCTCCGTAAAGTAATGCGTAGTCACATTGAACGACATGATCTCCAATAAAAAGCATTTAAATCATTAAACTGATTTAAAATTCAGCATTTATCTACAATGCATCTATATGTAACTGTCCTATAAAAATGAAATGACACTTTAATTCTTTACAGTAGACCTACATTACATTAAATGACAGTCAGTCACTAATAACAGATGAAGCACATACGCTAATCGCAAACCGCGAATACACCCAAAGTTATCAAAACATTTAACTTGAAATTATTTTAATGGCCTACACATGAAAGAGAAAAGAAGGGGGACTCGGTCATAAAGAAATTCTTGTTTTAAATGATGGATAGCACAAAACACTCCTTGAATGAACCGAAAAAAAAAAGGGAGATTTGGGAAGAAAATTAAAGCTGTGAGTAAAGGAAAATCATTCTTAATTATCATTGTGAGCTCCTCTCACTGTCATCTCTTTTCTGTTGATATCCATGGGAAGAGGCTGCCATAAATATTTAGTTGGCACATAGCGTTACATTTAAACTAAGTTCAGTGGTGCAACTAGACATGGGACAATAACAGTTTTCAAGGTATACCGCGGTTTGGAAAAGTCAAGGTTTTAAAACCGACAAAATTTTCTGTAATTCCATCCCTAAGGTATGTGTAAGATTTTTCATTTACATTTTTTGTTTGTTTTTTAGGACAACAGTATCTTCTGCAAAAAAAAAATATCCAAAGATGCTGTTTTAATATTGTAAAGAAATCTGTGTTTTTAAAACTAATGAAGACAGCAGAAGTCAGTGAATAATTTGAATTATTCAGCCTGACATGTTTACTGCTCCAAAATATTATAAATCTTAAAAAAAATGTAATATATTGTTTTTAAAAGTTATTTTTTTTTACCCAGACATTTAAAAAGAATACATTTTAGAGCAGTAATCGCAATACCCAAAAATTTTTATCCAAGGTTATCATACCGTCAGAATCTTATACCAGCCCATGCCCAGGTGCAGCACATAAAAAATAAGTAGTGTGTAAGTTGTAACAACTTAATGTCACAAGATTTAGATTTACCTTAACCACTGCTACTGCAATTGGCCTCAGGTGAATAAATATCCGTGCAAGTTAAACCACTGAAAAAATGAGCTTGTTTTGGTAATCTTCAATGAAAGTCTGATCGTTTGCTTCCTCTTTTACAGTGGCGGTCCTTCTGTTGACATCAACCTGAGGAAGGGCTGCACAATATTGGAAAAATAAGAATAATCATGTGGATCACGTATAAAAGTTACTAAACAAATTGCAAGCAAGAATAATTACAATAGAGCAACAAATTATAAAGTTTTACTCTGTTATTGTTATACTTTGGAATGACTCCACAAATCTCATGTATTCTCAATTTTTGTGCTAATTAACTATAACTCCTCAACATCGCATATCCCACGACGTGTCTATTGCAGACACACACATTGCGATATAAAATAAAAGTCTCAGCAACTTCTAGTTGATGCAGATTTTAAGTCTGATCAATGGTTACAGTATATTTAATTATATACAAGGTATGATTTATTTACAGTTGGTAAAACTGGAAACAATTAAGTAGGTGATCTGTCAAAATGCTAACCGGTTAGCATAATATATTTAAAACACAGTCCCTCCCCTGCAGTCCAAAGCCACACCTCCTGAAACATGAACGCACACTTTAAAAATGACAGTGGACAATCCAATAGATCATGTCATTCACCAATTAGAAAACTTTACAGTACCTTATAATACTACAGTTCGGAATAAAAAAAACTGTATTATATCTAGCACGTTCTCAGTTGTGTAGCAAGCAGAACTTGTCATAATGTCCAATATTGTATGCATGCAAAGATCGCTGACCTCATTCTCTCCTACGCTGTCATAAAGCAACAACTGTATGTTTAGTGGTTGGCAGCGGCATGCGGGAATTACACTTATTACTAAGCCATACTTACATGCTATTTCAGACCGAATATTCAAAGTAGCATGGTAAACAATATAGGGATCGCGTCACAGGTTGTCATTGTTCAAAAATGAACAAATGAGAATATAAAAACCATAGGAATAGTGCTATTATGTTTTGTTGTTAAACTAAATAAAAATCTACATTATCTATGCTGTAAAAGGTACCTTGAGAAATTGAAAATAGTCACATCAATCTTTCGCCGGAAGATTTCAGTGGCTGAACAACACTTCTTTGCATATAATCCATTCATAACACAACAAAATCTACAATACCTTTGCGTGAGCGTGACTACATTTTTTTTAAACGTAACATTGCCTGTCTATAAGAAACACTTCAGCCATAGTATCATCCTTCCTCCAGAGTGCAAAAGAAACTCCAATATTGATTAAGGATTTTTTAAGTTGTGATTCAACATTTGTTTTTAATCACTGTGACTGTCTCGTGTTCGCGTGCACATGCAAATGGCGATCTGCATGAACGGCTGCAGATGTACAAATCTACATTTGTTGACAGAGAGTTTGGGCTACTTATCAAAACTATGGGAATTGTCGGTATGACAATTTTTAATTGAATGAACATTTTTAGTTTAAATTCTATATTTAGATAATTTACTTTAATCATTATTATTGGAATGTGAAGAGACTTTCAACCAGCACAACAAAAGTGTTTCTGAAGACAATCATTTACTGCACTTTTAAATAACTAAAACTTAAAAATACCTAAAAACTTGTTCAAGAAATTCAAGTAATTGCTATAGCACTTTATCCAGTGTCAAACTGATTTACAAAAATAATCAGAAAAATAATGAAAAGTCAGAAAACAATATCTAATCTTTGTGGGACATGTATCAGAGTATAAAAAAAGATATTACGCAGAGAGCTGAATAATGGTAGAATGCTGGCGGTAGACTACAATAAGGTATACAATAACAGCATAAAACTCATTTTGATATTAGAATGTTATTTTATATCCTTAGAAAAAATGACATGGCATAAGGTTTTGTGTGTGATAACTGGTACCTCTAAAATTCCCCAAATTCAGTTTAATCAGGCACTATGTGTACTTTTACATAGCGGTATCATGTATAAAGAGGAGAAACAGATAATTGTTAAACTCTTTAAATCTTGAGATTTAGTTATTATTTCAGAAGATCCCTCTACCATATTTTGGAAAAGAGTTAGGGAATGTTCACACATAAATGGTTATAAATGAGTTTTCCCCGTCTTTTAAAAAAGAAAAAATGTGTCCACATGAAAACAAAAACACGCTGTGATGCACTGTTAAGGGCATGCTAAACCACCAGGTGATGACAAAAACTTTTGATGCTGGGTTCAAACCAAATGTGGAATTTACATTTGCATGCAAGTTAAATACCAAAATCTATGCAAATGTATGGCGCATTTGCTGTGAACACGAAGAATTACTCTCAATTGTGTCTACCACATTTGTTGTGATTGTTAATTCAGCAGAATAAAGTTGTGTTGGCCAATAAGAAAGGAGAAAACAGAAAGTTTCTGTTTCAGTCACCTAATACTATGGCTGCGTCCAAAATCACCTACTACTCAGTAGGTACTGCATTTGAATTTAAATGTACTATTTGACCGTTAGAAGTACACTTTATACAGTATAAATGTGAGTAGTATAAATGGAATTCAGATGTACTACATCCGCCATTTTGTCATGATCATGTGATCTACCCACGTCAGTTGCGTCGCTTCACTCCCATTCATAAATTCTCTCGCAGTGCATCATGGCATAGTGTAACATGCATCGGATGTGTACTTCAAAATCTTACCAGAAGTAGTAGGTCATCCGGGTACTTCTCACATACTGTTTTTCGAATTCCATGAATCTGGACATACTACTTGGCTTGCATATTGTTTTTAGCCTACTATATTGTATGGAAGTATGCGATTTCGGACGCAGCCTACATCTTCATGTGGACAATTGGTCAAACCATGTAGCAAAAACTGTGGTTTTGGAAATACTCACTTACGTAGACCTTATAACCACGTGTGATGATGCACACACTCGTTTAGCATGTCAAAACGTGGATTCTAGTCGCAGTCATGATTAGATGATAAAATTTAAATAAACACTGCCAGTCATGCAGCACAATCTAGCACTCCACATTGAAGAGTCTAAAAAATTTTGTTTAATTCCACTCACGGTTCACTCACTCAATTTTCTTTGGTTTATTCCCTTTTTTATCATGGGTTGCCACAGTGAAATTGACCGCCAATTACTCTGGCAAGTGTTTTACAGGCAGATGGCTATCCTGCAACAACCCAGCCCTGAGAGGGCAACCCATGCAACCTCAGTGCTGGGATACACCAACACACTCTTCCATTAACACTTCACAGCCAGTTTACTTCATCCATCTAATTCATCCATGACACATGGGAGAACCACTCACAGTTACTTAAACTGAACAAACTAACACCCAATAAAAACTGAGCTTGACGCTCAGGAGAGGTGCTCTAAACCTTTGCAAGATCAACACTGTAAATGAACTGAATTAATATTACCTGATGCAAAGTTGCTGATTACAGCTGAAAGTTTACATATAAATACAAACATTCCATTTTTTTCGAAAGTTCTATTAATATATTTTAGAATGGTTTATAAAGACAATTCTTTATAAAATGTGTAATGAGAAACTTTAAAGATGCATTGTGCAACTTCTACAACACTAGTGTCACCAAATGGTTTTTCAAAACAGTTTTCTCAAAACTTGCCTGATATTAGTGTATTAGACTCAATACTGGAGAAAAAAAGCCTAATAAACTCTAAACCAGAAAAAGTTGGGGCAGTATAGAAAGCGAAAATGAAAAAAAAAATTATTTCTAAATTTACTTTGACATGTTGCAGACTTTACAACAAATATTATTTAATGTGTTCCTCATGATTTGTTTATTTATTTGATTTTAAATAAACATGTTCCAATCTTAGTTCTTGCAACACAATTCAAAAAAACATCAGAACATTAAAGCATTTACCACTTTGTAATGTTGCCATTACTTTTCACAACACTTAAAAGATGTTTAGGGACTAAAGACACCAAGTGATAAAGTGTTTCAGGTGTAAGTTTGTCCCATTCTGTCTGCAAACACATTTTAAGAAAACAGTACGAGGTCTTTGTTGATGCATTTTGTGCTTAAAAAAATGCCACACATGCTTTATTGGAGACAGGTTGAGTCTGCAGACAGGCCCGTCAAGTACCTGTATCCTCTTCCTCCACAGACAGAACTTTGTAATGTGTGCAGAATGTGGTTTTGCATTGTCTTGTTAAAATATGCATGGCCGTCTCTGGAAAAAAGGCAGCATATTGTGCTCCAAAAATGTATTTTTTAGCATTAATAGTGCCATCACAGAAGTGCAAGTTACAACTGACACAACCCCACTGATCCTTTTTTTTTGTTGTCCGAAGCACACAGCATGAATTTCTCCACAAAAAAAAAATACTTGAAATACTGATTAATTTGACCCCTGTATACTTTTCCACTGTGTGGTGATCCATCCCAGATGCCTCCGAGACCAGAGAAGTAAATGGCACTTCTGGACACTGTTAACACAGGGCTTTCTTTTGGCACAGTAGTTTTCAATGACATTTGTAGATGGAACTACATATTGCGGTACTTGACAAAGGTTTGCTAAAGTATTCCTGAGCCCATGTGGTGATATTGCTTATAGATAAGTGCTGCCTGAGGGATAGAAATCATGGTTTGTTCAGCTTAGGTTTGCACCCTTGTCCTTAACACACTGAAATTCCTCCAGATTCTTTAAATCTTTTAATAAATGTTATGCACTGCTGAAGGTGAAATATCCAAATGTCTTTCTATCTTACATTGAGGAACATTGTTTTCTTGCATATTTGTTGGTCAACTGGAGATCCTTGGTCCATTTTTGCTCCTAAAGGACCTTTCTTAGGATGCTACTTTTGTACCGAATAATAATTACAACCATCAGTTGACATCACCTGTGTCAAATGACATCATTTAACCAATTTACCGGATTACTACCCTTAAATTGCTCCTGTCCCATTTATTTTTTATTTTTTGCAAGAACCAAAATTGGAATGTGTTTATATGTAAAAAGAACAAACAATAAAAATCATGGGGAACACATTAAATAACGTTTGTTGTATTGTCTGCTAATAATAAAGGTAAAACAAAACTTAGAAATCACTACTTTTTTATTTGCTTATTCCATACTGTCTCAACTTTTTTCTCATTTGCGTTTATCGAACATTTGAGTGAATAATAACATTAACCAGTTTAGTATACTTTCTACTGTACAATTACAATATGAAATACAATGTAAAAAAAATCTGTTAATTAACAGGTTCTGTATTTCACATATTCACATGTGTCTTTTGTTTATTTACAGTTGTGAATTGCATAATGTGAGTTTTTTCTCAGCTCTGTCCACTTTTGATGTTTAAAATAGTTTGAGGCAGGATATTGTTTAGGAAATAATATATAGAGAAGTTATTAGATAAAATAAAAGAAAATGTACTGGTGGTTTATTACAATGTTTTTGTAGCATAATATACAAAACCAACCCAGACAATATAGTACTGCAAACTATTCAAAATAATTGAAAATGTTAAAAGTATATTTTTCTACTTTTCAACATCAAAACCCTTTTGAGGAAAGATCAAGGTCCCATAATGCAATTCAAAAGCATAAATAAGTGGAAAAATAATGCCAATGAAAACAATTTATAGATATTTTACATTGTAGAATCAAAAGAAAAAAGAACAAACCAGGTTATATGATAACAAATCTGGGTAGAATAATATAATTCAACTTCATCAAACATTTTTTAAACTGCTGCCTATGTTTAAGAACTTTGTATTACTGACTACACTTTCTGATTTTGAATAGGTCTGATAAACTTTAAAGCATAATTTCTGCATTGGATTAAAAACACAGTCCAAGACCCAGTATATTTTTACTTACGGTATGTGGAACTAAATCCTGTTTGTCCATGCATTTATGTATCCATGCATGTTTCTGCATATGTGAATGTGTCTTGATAATTCCAAACGTGTTGCAATAGGTTATTTCAGTCAAACATATTAGCTCTCACTCCAAAACAAACAGCGGCAGTTCAGCATCAGTATCTGGACAAAGAAAAATATGTCTCAAGGACAGATCTGATTTGGCACAATAGTGGGAGTGGTTTAGCATGAGGAAGCTCAATGGGGAGGAGTCTGAGACTAAGAATAAAAGTGAGAGACAAACACAAGGTAAGACAGGTGACCCTACTAAGCTTCTTTGAATGGCTACCTGGGTGTTTGCAGGCAGGGATGGATAGATTAGAGCCTTACACTGACTGCTGGCTGAATGCCATTATAGGGTTAATTTTAGCATTTGTCATGCCTGGATTACAAGGACAAAGTATGAATCAAGGGTGCCATCAAAGGCTGGAAAGATTATCATTAAGCTAAATGTTGTATGACGAATCAGAACCACTCAAGATGTTGTTTTAAAGTTCACACTATAGCATGCAGCTCTGTTTGGGAAATATGATGCTAAATGACACCACAGCACTGTGAGCAAAGATCTGGTGTTTGAAGTTAAGGCACCCTCCAGAGGCTGTTTGCACCAGCTGTGTGTACTGTTATAACTAGTTTAGCCTAGTTTTGATCTACAGGGCTCCAAACTCATCACAATGTAATAAAAACTATAAACTTAAGAAGATCAAATAGATCCATTGGCAAAGGTCTCTGAATAGTATAATTAAACCTACAATAGATACCAGCCCAGTTGGGTATTCCAACTGTAGCTATTTCAAAATAATAATAATAATAATAATAATAATAATAATAATAATAATAATAAGGCCACTTGCATGCATAAACACGGTTACAGTAGGTTAGAAGGTCCTATGTAGGGTTTCAGTCTGGGACTAATAATATATAATTGTATAATGTATTGTACATGCATATTTCCCAGTGTTGAGTTGCGGATGTAAGGGATGTAAGCGGATGTAAGCTGCGTAAAACATATGCTGGATAAGTTGGCGGTTCATTCCGCTGTGGCAACCCTTAGATTAATAAAGGGACTAAGCCGAAAAGAAAATGAATGAATGTACATATATATATATATATATATGTATATAAATATACACACATACATATTTTTAAGAGACTGTGCTCATATAAAAGACAGATTCAAATACCATACAGAACTCATTAGAATTAGTACAGATATAAAGAAATGTTCAAGAATTGATGCTCTAAAAGATAAAAAAAGACGACTAGGCAGAAAATAAATTCTCTGGTTTATCTTGTTACACAAACTATTAATATGATCTTTCCATGAAATCTTGTTGTCTATCTTTAGGCCCAAATATTTATATTTGTCTAGTTGTCTGATGTTTGCATTATGTAAAACTACAGGGTTTGTACATACATCAGATGTTGTGGACCTGAATGCAACTTCCTCTTGTTTTATGCTAGCCACAAGAAAATTTTTGTCTCACCATTCCACAAATGCATTCACACCTTGTTGGTGCAATCCCGTTACTTCTACCTCGCTTAATAAAAATATTAATACTGTATCATCTACGTACATTTAGATAAATGGGTCAAGGGTCAAATCACAGCTAGACAATCCAGTAAATGCTTAGAAATGCTCACGACAGAGTATCAAGACTAAAGTGTGTCGCACACCGGATGCGGCGCTTAATGCCACAACACGGTACGCACATGACAGTTGCAAGTATTACACATTTGCATGATATTTAAAATGAAACTATTCAAATGGCGCTCTGTGGCACAGCAGAAATATGAAAAGTGTCCCGAGTCGTGGCTGGGCGTTGCGGACAGCCGCCAACTTGCGCCGCCGGTGTGTGTACCCCAATGACTGTAAAAAATATGGACAATGCAACAGCGCCATTTCCCATTAAATGCTCTGAAGGCAAAACGCCTCGTGACGGGCACAAACTGTCGCAAAACACTGCTGAAATTGGAGACTGGGCATGGGCAGAAGGATGGAGCCTTCTGCACAGAAGGATGGAGCTGATGGAGCCAGAAGAATCAAGCTTCCAACCAAACCAAACGCTTGTACATCAAATCAACCACACCCCCTGAACTTCTCACTTGACCACCGGTGTCTGCACTATAACAAAGGCTTGCCAATATAAGCACTTACATTTAAAAACACGTAATAATGTATGATTTAAAAACTGTATGATGCAAGCTGTTATAATTTAATACAAAGCAATACATGTTGGACTGCAGAAATCTTATATATGCTCTAACCTGAGTTAGACTCAGCTATGAGCACAAAAAAATATTTCTCTTATAACAGAGTTCTTGGAATTTGTTGTCCTCATAGGGGTAGAACTAACACTTAAAATATTAATAATAACATATTAACAACACATATATTTTAGAAAGGTTTTTATTTTTAATTCGCAATCAACAGGGTCTAAAATATACACACCATAGATAACGATTTACCATGCAGAAAATTCATGCATTCAAAAGATAAATACAGCAAGATTTAAAAGTATCAATGGGACATTTACACATCCCATCCCTGCACTATATAAAATAATCCTTGTCAATTTGTACAATAAACTTTGCAGTATTAATACATCAACCGATGTCTAGCAGCTGCTGCAACATCGCTTGTGTGTTGTTTATCAGTTTTTGCCTCCGTTTTCATTTGGTTTATTTGATGCCTTAATATCTGGCAAAGAGGAATTTATATTTATTTGAATGTTTATTAGGTGTTTAAAATAAAAAGCCAATGGTAAATGATGTATATAAATAATATATAACATTTACAGCTCTATTTTTTATATAAGATTCTCTTTCTAGAACATTAATATTTTATAACAGCAAATTTAGTAGATTAACTCGACAACATGCTGAAACTCTAAATGCAGAGACTTCCTTTAAATCAAGTTTAAATAACGTTACAGGAGATCAATTATTATTTCAAATTATTATTATTTCAATTATTATTATTATTTCAAACCCATAAAAAGAATTACTGCTAGATAACGATTACCTGTATTTTTCCCGTCATGGCTAAGTTAAGGCGTGTATCAGCAAACTAATAAAGCCTGATAAAGCCCAGACCTTACCGAAAAAAACTGTTTCACAAGATTCTGTATGTCAGAAAGTATAGTTTACTGCTGAACAACTCATTTTATCATGGTAAAATAACACAGAATTGGAATAATAAAACTTCAATCTCCTCCCGAAACACAGCACAAAGACGGTGTGCTTTGAGAAACTGTCAATCACAATGACACGCCGAGCAATAAATTACTGGCTAAAAACATACTATTTACAAAAATGAATTTTAGCACCTATATCAGCGCAATAACCAGTGCCTTAATTGACCAGAACCATCTTTCGGGACACTTTATTGCAAGTGTAATAATTTTTTTTTATTTGGGCTTGTCTCCTTCATTAACATGGAGGAGGCGGGCTTTATGACTTGTATTGCAGCCAGCTCCCAGGGGGCGATCTAACAGCCGAGACCTTAACTCAAAAGCAGGCGTGTGGCACACTTGATGTAACCTGACGAAACCTGTTTATAATTCTAAAATGCATGGTGCTATGTGGCACCACGCAGCGCTTCTGGTGCGCGACCCCCTTAGGACTTAAGCTTGACGTTACTGTAGTCCTAACGCCACTTCTGAGTTCTTAGTAGTGATGTAACGAATCACAAATCTGCAGTTCGGATCACATTAAGTTTTTTTAGTCACCTGTAATGTTAATAAAAATAAAAATCAAGAAAGAACCAGCTGAAAAAAGAAATGTTTTCAATATGAAACATGATCTTTGCTACTGTTGATAATGCTAAATATAGAAATCTAACATCTTGTACAACAGATCATATTTATCTTCAAATAATGATTCAATAATTCACAAATAAAACTTCATATTTTATTATACTGTAGGTGTATTATTTTTGAAAACCTATTCAGTGACATAATTTTCATGGTTGTTTGTCGCCATCTGTTGGTTACACAATGTAATTGCTTTTACCAATGTCGAAAATTCACCAGCGTCATGTTTCATTACACGGTGATTTTAATCTTTACCATAAACATCAGTGTTTATATCTGAACTATAAAAAGTTCTCCCAGCACGTATGTTATTTAATTGTTTGTAATTCACTGGAAAAGTGTAAAAACTGAATCTCTCTCTATGCAGATTTGAAGGCAGCGCTTTGAAGGATTAATAAACATATGCAAATTATTATTATTTATCGTTCATGTTGCACGGATTTGAACTGAGATCATAATCTTTTAATGTTTAATTGTGCAGCTTTACAATGAATGCACTAATGCAGGCTAAACAAGCAGTGACCGAAAACGCATTAAATTAATAGCCTGAGAAAGCATTTAGGTAGGTCCCACTACAACTTTTCCCGTCATTATTATATCTTACAGGGAAGCCAAAATGCTTTCATACACGAGATTTGAACTACCAGAAGGCGATCTCTCTGCAATGGTTATAAATGTTGGATTAACCGACAAGTTTAAAATAAATTATTAATCCGCGGGTCACGTGTGTTCGGAACCATGAGTTGTGATCGGTACAGATCACGGATCAACAGTGATAGAACAAACATTGTAGAAAGAAAAAGAGGAAGACAAACACTGTAGCAGATCCCAGTTGAATCAAGTTGTAGAGCCGTTGTGCGGGAAGTGACTCCAAAGATGAGGCTGTGAAGAGTGAGTGGTTGAAGTTTATTTTTGCAAAAATATCTCAGCATTATAGCCAGAGTCTTGTGCTGTGTTCCCGTCATTTTTCTGACGAGTGCTTCAGCAATCTACACGCTTAGAACAGGGTATTCGTTGGCCGTATTTTTGGGACTGTGAGAGCTTGACAGAAACTTTACCAGTACACAGTTCATGGACCAGTTTCTTTCTCTATTTCACAAGTGTAAGTGCAATTAAGATGGTTGCCTCCTAGTTTTCTCTAGCTTGCAAGTTATATTTAATTGTGTTTTGTTACTTGTAACTGCTTGTACTGTATCTGCTTAACTCTATATTCTCATATCGCGTCTAAAACCACGTTGAAAACGCGACACGTGCCACTTTGTTTACAAATTTAAATGCATTTGTGAGCTCACGATCCACTTCAGTTTGTTGTTGCTATGGCCACCATTAGCTGTTCCTTGGATTAATACTGAATGTGTCTCACTGTTTTTACTTACTTTTATACAATTCACTGACACAAGGCATCAATGTTCATCTCCTAAGGCCAATTTACACAGGCTACGGGGAGTTCTATATCCATTTTAGTCTCTTAGTTTTCTTGTAAAATTTTTATGGATTTGGTTTTAGAATTTTTTTTTAAGTGTGTGCTCCTTCCTT
This sequence comes from Danio tinwini, assembly GCA_903798205.1. NCBI lineage: Eukaryota > Metazoa > Chordata > Actinopteri > Cypriniformes > Danionidae > Danio > Danio tinwini. The sequence continues at coordinate 205,132 of CAIGQZ010032975.1, forward strand.
CTGGGAAACAGTTCAAGTCAAGGCCAACACTATTCACTGATTTCACTCTATTCATTTTTGTAACTAAAAAGTGGTTGAAGATCTATATCTACAGTACTTTCAAAGTGTTGATGCATTAACAAGATCCACCCTTAAAGATCCTATGGGAAACACTGTTAACCTACATTAATTATTCCAGTTGTGAAGTATTAAATGTAGCTTGCAAGTTGCTCTAAAAAAATTTGAGAAAGGACTCTTTTTACCTGTTGTTAACTTTAAATATGAGTGAACTGCATTTCTAACTGGCGAATAACATGAACTAGTGGGTTGTCTGCTGTCATGCTGCAGTGCACGTGTCTGTGATTTCAGAAGGCGTGGCTTTGCACGGCAGGGGAGGGACTTCAAAGATATTATGTGTTTCAAAGATATTATGCTAACAGATAGTATTTTGGCAGATCAACTACTGCACCTTTAAGTACTCAAAAAACCCTGATAAACAGCCTTTTGTTTTGTGCTACTCCTTACTTAATTATTTAAATATAAATCTCTGTATTAATGTATACATCCGAAGTCTGAAAGGCAGTACTGATATAGCTGGACAATATGGCAAAATTTATATTTATATATATAT
>CAIGQZ010032975.1:228907-260348 GCA_903798205.1 Danio tinwini
GTCCCCGATAATGTCAATAGACTGGTCTGTCTTCGCAACTGGTTAAATAGTCACCTTACAATTACAAGGTTCTGTCTGACATTTTTGTCAAAATTGAGTTATTGACATATTCTTATTAAATGACAACTTATTTACATTATGGGATGTTTTTTTATAAGTTGTTTACATTTTAAGACCTTTTATAAAAACAAATGTTACACACATGCTGTTTGCTATGGAATGCAAAAACTTTGAAGCTCAATATCTCAAAATCATTCAGAACGCAAACAGAACCTTATAATTCCAAGGTGACGAAACGTTAAGGAGGACAAAGCTAAATTGTTTCTACTTTATAATTAATGTTTTCAACTCGCAATACAACTTTACAATGAATACAATTGTTTGTATTCAATACTTTATTATTATAATTTTTCAATTTCTATATTTCCAATGCCTGTATTTAGGATTTTTTTTCATGATTAATCATGATTAATCACACAAAAAAGTGTGATTAATTAGTTAATTTTTTTTATCAATTGACAGCCCTAATATATATATATATATATATATAGGCAAGGCAAGTTTATTTATATAGCACATTTTATACACAGTGGCAATTTAAAGTCTGTTTTTTTTTTTATTTAAATAAACCTTTATCTTCCTAATGTAAGATTAAAAGCAATAAATTAAAGCAAAAAATGTCCTATGTTAGCTTCAACTTGGCTCAACACACCTGCACAGATGTTTCTAGAAAGCCTAGTAAGAGCCCTCCTGGACCAAGTTTGGGCACCCCAATGTACACTTAATTAGCCATTTTTGTGATTAGATTTTAAAAGTAATAATGAAAAGAAACATTTAAACATATTTATTTTACAATCCATCATACTAATCTTTTCATCATTTTTCATAGGAAATGAGTTATTGCCGTTTGTAAATCGCCGGCCGTCTTACTGGGAAAAATTATGTGAACAGGCCCTCTCTTAAGTTCACAGTGCTCATCATCTGACAGGTGTTTTGGCCAGACAGCAGGATCGTGGAGGAAGCTGCGTTTCATTGTTTGTCTTATTTCTAGTTTTCTACTCGCTGGTGTCACTAAAATCTCTGTGATTGTGAACAACAGCAAGAAAATAATAAGCGGTCTATTTAAAATTTATACATTTAAAACAGAAGAGAAGCAGAGATCGGTTTGGTTGTACCAGAGAAAGACCTCACGCTAAAACATTTGCTGTCAATATGCAGAAGAATGATCTGCTCTCAATGCTGCTTGAGTGAGAGACGGCTGTGTGGCACTGTGCTGCCTTTGAGTCCAGTAACAGCTAAAAACATTCTCTAGTCGCTTTTCTTAAAAATTTGGCTTTGGGGGGTCTAAAAAGTTGCAAAGTTGACAACACTGGCTAGCACTGCAGTGTCTTTGATTAAAGGAAGAGCTCACACATTGCTCATGTGCAGTACGGAAGAAATGTTTTATTATTCATGGGGGGTTTTGAAAGGAAGTAATAACGTTAAAGTCTTAACGGTTATAGACAGATTTTACAACATACGATAGAAAATGTATAAAAGAGCTATATGATTAATATAAGATTCTTGGCATTAGTCGGGGCCCCCTACTTATTGGTTAAGTCCACCCCTGGTCACATGATGTGCATTTCCAGCAGTATAGTGTGGTCGGAGAGCTGTTCAGAGATGCTAGAGGAAACGCCAGTGTGGATGTGGATCGTTTTCGTTCTAAAATGCATATTAGTGTAAACTAGAGTGTGTAAATTAGTGTGTTTTTCGTGAGCTGGTTGATGCTACGATGGGGGTGGGGCAGGGCGGAGAATCATGATGCCGGCTCAGCATCTTGATGTCTAGTGGCCCAACTTCAAATACTGGGTATTAATAAGTGTTCAATGGTAAATAAAAGAAAAGTTAAATGTAACGTTTGTAAAACTACTGCCAAAAATGGGAGGGAGAGCTCTTTGCAAAATAATATTTATGATAAAACAAATGTAATATTATACAAAGCGTCCCGTTTTCGGTTCATTAATGGTCATGGAACTGTACCAATAATCCTAATATTTAAATTGATACTTGTTTTTCCTGGCAGTTGTGAGCAGCAGCAGCAGCAGGCAGGCGACTCCTCTGCTCCAGCATGACCTCAACCCACTTAAAAGCACTGAAAGGCAGCAGGCGATACTGAAGGGTCTTTCTGAGTTGAGACAGGTAATGCTCATCTTAGATAATATCTGTTTTCTTATAGCAGGGACAATTTCCAAGTAGGGCTGGGCGATTTGGCCTAAAATGAAAATCTTGATTAATTGAACATTTTGATTCGATTACGATTGATTCGATTATTAAATTTTTTGCCCTCATAGTTCACGATCAAGTTTTTGTAAAGTCAAAAACTCACACTTTGAATGAAGGGTGCATTACTTGATGCTAAAGTAATTGAAGGAAACTCACTATCTACTATCTATGATTATTTATTGAACATCAACGTTGAACAATTGAAATTAAAACAGTCACTTTTTTCTTATAAAAAGTAAAAAATAAATAACTTGCACTTTTGGAAACAAAATAAAATATTTTTTATGTTTTTCATATTAAAAGTATAAAATAAGCAGTATCTCTTCTAAATAAAGTCTTGAATATCTTGTAAATAATATTAAATTTTGTAACATTATAATATAACAGTGTATTTCTTGAATCTTCTGTAAACAAATATTTGAATGTAAATAAGAATTTTAATGTAATGGAATCATCGTCAATCAATCATCGTCAGTGTAGTGCAAGGGTGTAGGTTTGCACTTGATATTGGTGGGGATATATATACTGCTATTATTTATATAACAGCTATAGCCAAGAGGGGTTCTTGTGGTTTGAAAGACCAAAATTTGGAAAGTTATTATTTTGAAAAATTTTCTTGTTATTCAAGTGGCTAAATTCTGACTGAGGGAAGCTTAATGTACTGGCCAGTTTGTTATTTGCCTAAAGGATTCAGTGTTTAATTTAGAAACTAGTTTTAACAGATTAAAAATATAATAAAAATTTTATGATGGATGATAATTTGTACTTTAAAAATATGAATCATTTCATATATTTTTTTTTAATTTCATTTTTTTTATAAAACTGTAATATAAAACTTAGTTTAAATGCACATTTAAATAAACACTTAAAATAGTAAAATAGTAAGCAATTTGACAAAATGGTTAGAAATATTTTTGGTACATCAAAAAATGTGGTTATGATAACTATCCAACAAGATAATACAGCAAAAAAAAATTCTTAAAATGTCACTAATATGCAATATGTATACCTCATAATTAAGAAGAAATCAGGCTAATAACTGCAAAAAGTTTGTTTTTCAGAAAACAAATAGCCACCCCTTTCAATAAGCTGGCTACAGGCTTGATAGTGTAATGTTAAAAAATGTTTAACTGATAAAGAGAGAGTTTAATATAGACTTCCGTTTATTTTAGCCATAGTGCAAACTAACATGTCTCCTATCAGTATTATGCCTATACACAGGCTATATTTTTTCTGACAAATAGTTTCAACAGAAATTGGACATGCTAGAGATTAAGAGAACTGGCGGGGATCATATACCTTAGCTGTTTATTTTGCAGTTAGTTTTCAGGGCATATTATTCACATACTAGCCTATATCAGTCTGCTATAACAGTAGACGGTGCGTTAAAGCGGAGGAAAACACAAGCATTAAAGGCATTATCATGATGGACTCATTCAGTAGCGAACTTGCATCTATGTGACATACACTTTCGGTGAAAAAAAAGCTCTTTATGTCTACCTTTTTTGCTTCCGCCATGCTTACTTGTGTCACCTAACACACTTTATTCTTGCACAAAAAAAAAAAAAAAAACAATCCACTGCATTTGGCGCTGCTTATCTGAACGCTGCCACAACCTCTCACATGATAGCAGGAAAAGGCACAGCCAATCACAATGTCCATATGTGTTTTGAGGGGCGGGAGGACTCAAGGAGACAACATGATTGAACCCTTTCTGCATCTAGGTTAATGTTGACAGCGCGATTTATTTATTATTATTTTTTAAATGGATTCAATTATTGGTAGGGACATTTCAATGGTCGGTGGATATTGGTGGGGAGACGTCCCCTCCGCCCACCCTAAATCTACGCCCCTGGTGTAGTGCAAAGTAAGGCTTAACTAGAGATAAAATGTGGCTTCGAAGTGGATGAAGAAGTATAAATCAGCCTTAACTGCATGCCGTTTCGTGTCAGCCACGGTGAGGGGTACAGATCGCGTGAAGGCTGTGCTGGAACATAAGCTTGTGCTTGATGCAGAAGTATAAACAAAGCGGGGTCACATGACTCCACATGCAGTAGGGAAAAATTTGATTGATTATAGGCTCAATTTCGATTAATTGCCCAGCCCTGTTTCCATGTTAATGAAATGTTCACAACAGTTTTAATTGTGCGCATGTAACCGAAAATGTCTGCATGTGAAATGTTAATTCTTTCACTTCAGGGCTTGCTGCAACGACAGAGAGAGCTAGAAACCAGTTTAAGCCCCATACTGCAAACAACACAACCAAGAAACTACTCTTCACATTTTAGGCCTGTTTGATCTTAAGATGAGGCCAAATCTAGGACTTTTTAAAAAATTTTATGTGAAAAATGGACCTGCTGAAACTTTGAAAGCAAAGATGTGTCTATCTGAATTAAGCTAACGGAGTGAGACGCTCTTATTAAAGACTTGCAACATATCAGATATTGGATTCTGGGTTTTTGGATTTATTTAAAACTAAACTTTTTTTTTTCTTGAATGTAAAGTTTACAATTTTCCTAAAATGTGAATTGAATGTATTTAAATATTGTAATTAAACTTGAAGTGGCTCACCTTGTGTCAGTTATTGTGTGCGTATATTTACAGTGCATCCAGAAAGTATTCATAGCGCTTCACTTTTTCCACATGTTTTTTTTGTTACAGCCTTATTCCAAAATGGATTAAATTCATTTCCTCAAAATTCGATTTGAAAAGGCATACACCTGTCTATATAAGGTCCCAGGGTTGACAGTGCATGTCAAAGCACAAGCCAAGCATGAAGACAAAGGAATTGTCTGTAGACTTTCAAGAGAGGATTGTCTCAATTTCTGCTGCTCTTCCAATGAGCACAGTGGCCTCCATCATTCGTAAGTGGAAGATGTTTGGAACCACCAGGACTCTTCCTAGAGCTAGCCGGCCATCTAAGCTGAGTGATCGGGGGGAAAAGAGCCTCAGTCAGCAGGGTTTCCGCGGGGTCTTAAAAAGTACAATTTAAAAGTCGAAATTTAAGGCCTTAAAAAGTCTTAAATTTGCTTTGTAGGTCTTAAATATTTTTGCAAATGACTTCTCCGATGTCTATGTAACGCTACATCTAATGCTCATTTAAAAAAAAAAATTGTTGCTGTTGCTTGGTTTTCGTGGTGTTGTAGTTTCTCATTTCACTCGTCCAATTGTAATTTGCTGTATTACAACTACAAATGAGGCCGACATGCAATAGCCAATCAGCATTTCTGCTACTGAACTTAGTGCTTGCGGCAAATGTGATGTCATTGCTGTGTTTGCAGACGTTCGCTTTGGGTGCGCTCTACATGGTTTTGGCTGGCGGAGCTCACGCAATGTTTTGAGATTCAAGTGAACAGTTTGCGCGGCGCCACATTTATTTGAGTTGAATATGAAACACTTTAAAGAGATTTTGTTACAAACAGGCATGACTGTACACATCTTCTTTATGATCCATGCGTGATCATAGGGAGAACCAGATGACCAATAAATCTTGGCTAGAAATTGCAACAGCAGTGGGAAAGGAGGAAAGTTTTTGTAGAAGTTTGGAAAAACCTAAGGGATAAGTTTGTTAAAACAAAAAAAAGAGGCCATGCAAAAGTGGAGACCCTGGTGGTTTTAATATTACAGAATGTTTTTCCACCATTCATAGATTTTACACTAATGTACAGTATATATAACAATTTTGAATTTACAACATTTTACAAGTTACAAACTAAAATTAAGTAACAAATTATTTCTTTGATAGTTGAAGTCAGAATTATTAGCCTTATTATTATCTTTCTTTTTTAAATATTTCCCAAATAAAGGAAATTTTCAAAGTATATCTGATACTATTTTTTCTTCTTGAGAAAGTCTTATTTGTTTTATTTTGGCTAGAATAAAAGCAGTTTTAATTTTTTTAAAACCATTTAAGGTCAATATTATTAGCCCCCTTAAGCAGTATTTTTAGTCTACAGAACATACTATCGTTATACAACAACTTGCCTAATTACCCTAACCTGCCTATAGTTAACCTAATTAACCTAGTTAAGCCTTTAAATGTCACTTTAAGCTGTATAGAAGTGTCTTGAAAAATATCTAGTCAAATATTATTTACTGTCATTATGATAATGATAAAATAAATCAGTTATTAGAAATGAGTTATTAAAACTAGTGTTTAGAAATGTGTTGGCAAAAAACCTTCTCTCTGTTAAACAGAAATTGGGGAAAAATAAACAGGGGGGCTAACAATTCAGAAAGGTAACTGGAAAGGAATATATGAACCTATCAGTTTACAATATATTGATGCCCATTTTCTAGGCTTTATTGGTAATAATGGTCACGAATGTTGGACTATCATTGCCTTTTTAGCTTATAAGTAGAGGACAGAAATTAGCCAGACAGTAGTAATGTGTGAATTGTTGAGTGGGCAAAATAAAAAAAGTCAGTATTTTTAGTAAGAGTACTTTTTTTTTTCTTGCCGTAATAAAAAATATAATTGTAAAGCAACCCAAGTTTTGTTGCCATTAATATTTTATTTTAATATGTAGAACTGTCCGAGATATGAACAAAGCAAGTAATGCATTTAGATAAAACAAAATTTAAATTGAAAAAATCTTGAATGGTTATAAAAATCTTTATAATAAATTATAAAAATAATAAAAAATAATTATCTTGAATGATATTAATGATATGACCTAGTCTGTTTTTTTTTTTTGACCGCCCCCTGTCATTTAAAAGAATATCTCAATGGTGAACGCGTCAAGTATAAAAGCCTTTTCCATTATGTGAGGTGTATGATGTGGCGCCAGGCAAAGGTATAAATCAGACTTAAGATGTTTGTTTGTTAGTTTTTTTTTCTGTAGTTCAATGGTGCATCTAACCTGTCTTTAGTACTGTTCAATTTGAATACATTTATTTTACTATTAATTTAGTGATTTTGTATTTTCTGTTTATGTGTATGCGTGTTTTCATATTGTGATATAGGTCCTAAATTTAATACTTAGTCTTAAAAAGTCTTAAATTTGGTGGGTCAGGGAGGTGATCAATAACCCGATGGTCCCTCTGTCTGAGCTCCAGCGTTCTTCAGTGGAGAGAGGAGAACTCTTATAGAAGGACAATCATCTGTGCAGCAATCCACCAATCAGGCCTGTATGGTAGAGTGGCCAGATAGAAGCCACTCCTCACCTGGAATTTGCCAAAAGGCATCTGAAGGACTCTCTGACCATAAGAAACTAAATTCTCTGGTCTGATGAGACTAAAAGTAATAAACTCTATGGAGTAAATGCCAGGCATTACGTTTGGAGAAAATCAGGCACCGCTCATCACCAGGCTAATACCATCTCTACAAAAAAAAAAATAATGGTGGCAGCATCATGCTGTGAGATGTTTTTCAGCAGCAGGAACTGGAAGACTAGTCAGGATAGAGGGAAAGATGAATGCAGCAATGTACTGAGACATCCTGAATGAAAACCTGCTTCAGAGTGCTCTTGACTTCAGAGTGGGGTAAGGGTTCACCTTCCAGCAGGAAAATGACCCAAAGCACACTACCAAAAGATCAATGGTGTGGCTTCACAACAACTCGGTGAATGTCCTTGAGTGGCCCAGCCAGAGACCAGACCTACATCCTGTTGAACAACTCTGGAGAGATCTGAAAATGGCTGTACACCATCGCTTCCCATCCAACCTGAAAGAGCTTGAGAGGTACAGCAAAGAGGAATAGGTAAAAAATAGACAAGTGTGCCAAGCTTGTGGCATCATATTCAATAAGACTTTGAGACTTGCTGCCAAAGGTTCATCAACAAAGTATTGAGCAAAGGCTGTGAATACTTATGTACATGTGATTTTTCACGTTTTTTATTTTTAATAAATTTGCAACAATCTCAAGAAATCTTTTTTCACATTGTCATTATGGGGTATTGTGTGTAGAATTTTGAGGGAATAAATGAATTTAATCTATTTTGTAATAAGACTAACATAAAAAAACGTGAAGCGCTATGAATACTTTCTAGATGCACTGTGTCCTAGGGCTGCACGATTCTGCCTAAAATTAGAATCACGATTCTTTTTGCTTAAAATCAAGATCAAGATTATCTCATGATTCTTCATGATTTAAAGTAAAGGTTAATATGAATAGGCTAGTATTATTGTTATTTCTCAAACATGTGGTGAAACAACAATAATATTAGGCCTATGTGTAGTTCTACTGTTGGTTAAAATGCTACATTTTGTATAGACTTTGAATGGTGGACTTTAGATGAACAGACTTTAAATATGTCTTGGTTTTTAATTCAAGACCAATATTACTAGACCATTTTTTTTACTGCTAAAATGAGACATTTGTCATTATCATATTCCCTTTTGCATTATATTTAACATTATATAGGCTAGAGTAGTTATACTAACCCAGTAAACATTTATTTTCTTGCACAGCACTTTGTGTTCGCTATGAAAGAAAAAAAACAATCAAATGCTTGTAGTAATCATAATTTTAAAATGCAGTATGATCATTTAAATAAAGTGCAACCTTTTGGTTTCATTTTCACTGCTGAGTGCGCTCATGTCATGGCTGCCGTCACTGTGGAAAGAAAAACACACACATGCATATCATACTTCCCGCGCAGCCCCCAAAGGATCACTCTGAACGTTATTTAAAACTTTATTACCTGTTATTCATAGCCGAGGCAGGTTCTGTTCACTTAAGTAGACATCATTGGCGTGCACGTGCGAATCCTCTCAGTAGTAAACAAGCAGTGCATCAGCCCATGTGATTTCACGGTCGAGAACACGTCATTACATAAAGGCCGTTCTCACACTATGTGCAGTTGCCTTGAACCGGGCCAAAGCACGCCTGTCCCCCCCCTCCCGTCTTCTCCGACGGCCCGCACTCACATTACATTCGGGCCTGAACAAGCTTACGTCATCGATGATGCGCTGTTCAGTACTCTCGCTCAGCACAGTGCATTCATTGAGCAGTACGAATGATTAATTAATCCATATGAAACAGTCCCTTAAAAGTCACGTCTCGCTTTCAGTTTTGGGCTTAGGCACGCTTGCACTTACATTGTAAGCGTACCGCGCCTGAGCCCAAGTGAACCGCGCTCAGGCCCACCTCTTCCAACTGGGCCAGGGACGCCCAAGTAAACCGTGCCTGAGCCCAATTCAAAGCACTCACACTTCTCAAACGAAACAGGCCTGGGCATGGTTCTGATAGCATAGTGTGAGCACGCCCTAAGACACAAATGACATTTTGGAGTAAATCATACCTTATAAATACAGTTTGTGACACTTTTAACACCATTTGGAGGTGTCCATGTTGGTGAGCAACGTATATAAAACAATGTGAAGTCTTGTGCGACTGCCTTTACGCTTCTCTCCTGACCTTGAAAATATAATTGGCTGAATCATAGAAAAGCTGAATTAACATTGTGTGTAGGGTAGAATCGAGATTGCGATCTTTTTTCAATTAATCGTGCAGCCCTACTGTATCCTTGGTGAAACAAATCAGTCCTCAGTGTTTTTTTCTAGCAGTTTTACAACTCTTTGACAACTTTTCAACAACATGGACACAAAGTATGGTTTTAAAGTTGTTTAATGTTTGTTACCGGCTTTATAAAAATAATAATAAAACCAAGGCCTTGAGCTTTTTCACATAAGGGGGGTAAAAAAAAAGAACATTTTCAACCCAACCAACATGCAAAATACAAATATAACACTCTCTGAAAAAAAATGAAATGAATATATATTTTTTTACATTTACTTTCAGTGAAAACCTGGAACTGGGTAATTTATATTATACAAAAGACAAACTGAGACTTTCAGTTGTAAACACTGAAAATTATCTACACCTATGCCTAGTTTACCAGCCACCAAATCCTCCCCGATTAGGACGATAAGTGTCTCCTTGAAACGAAGGATTGCCTTGCCAATTCTGGATGAATGTGGATGTGTGCATCTGCTGCAAGTCCATGCCATAACGAGCACCCCAAAGGCCTGTCGCTGAACGTTGGGCCAAATTGTTCCATGACATCTGCACGTTTTGAGTGGGCAAGAATCCTCTCAGGGCTGGAGCTCTTATGACTCCTATGTTGTTGGAGAGCGTGCAGTTCACAAGAGGATGTCTGAGTCCAATAGCACCGTTGTGAGATACAAATCTAGGGTAGCTCAGACCCATAGACGTTTGTGGAGCTGGCATCAAGCCACCCTGCTTCTGCAGCGTTGGAAAAAAACTATCCATGCCATATGCGGAATTGCTGGGTCTAAGAAGGAAACCACCACTTGCATGTGTGTTCTTGACTACAGGGATAAAGGCTTGACCAGTATCCATTGGTGCGGTCACTGGGGGATTCTCCGAAAAGCTGCTTTCACTCAATTCTTGACCGCTCTCAGTAGGGTTGTCCACAGAGCTCGTGTTTGATTGCTCCCATTGTTCGGGATTGTTTGATATCTCGGCTGCTGTGATTGCCACAAGTGTAGACGTGGCTGGCTTGATTCTACCAGCTATTTCTCCTCGCTGAACTGTTTCACAGCCAGCTTCACCGTGAGATGCAGCAGAAGAGCTCATCTCCTCCTCAGCCGATTCCATTTGATTTGAGGTGTACGAGACTACAGTGTCTGGCAGACTGTGGATTTCTGAAGAATTCAGGGGATAGGAATCTGACGGAGCACTGTGACCGAGGAAGCTCTGGTGAGGGTCGACTTGAAATGAAGATTCACCTGCACCAGTCTTTGCAAGCATCTTGGAAGCCTTGAACTGAGAAATTGCTTCGCTGAGAGCTTTAAAGTCCAACGCGTTTGGCGTCTCAGTGGTTGTTGTGTGCACAGGAATTTTATGCACTTGATCTTGAAGAGTGATCTCAGGAACAAAAGGTTGTAAATCAGGTTGTTGGTCTGTAAGAATGTGGGTCATCTTAGCTGTGGCAGATACAGTGTTATCTGAAGAATCCTGGTTGGAGTCCATAGACATGCTATCCTCTCCCACTACAGGGACAAGAGAAATGTTACAGGCGATCAATGAAACATTTAAACACTGGGAAATTCCCAAACTGGGTAAAAAAAAAAAGTTAATTTAGTTCCAGTTACAAAAGAGGTTCTCTAAAACAGGGGTTTTCAAACTGGGGAGCGAGAATTTGAGGCGTGCAAATTATAATAACGATTTTTTTGCGTTCACTAGAGGGAATATGATTAACGTTAGCTCCACAGCTAACTATCAGGCATCTGTAGAGTTAGGGCGTACTCACTATGTACAGTTGCCTTGAACCGGGCCGAAGCACGATTGTCCCCCCCTCCCGTCTCCCCCGACGACCCGCACTCATATTACATTCGGGCCTGAGCCACTTACGTCATCGATGATGTGCTGTTCAGTAAGTGCTCTCGCTCAGCAAAGTGAAGATTTCTTTAGTTATATTGTTTTTGTCTTTGGGATGCAGTGACTTGCAGTCAAATATTTTGCCGAACAGATCAGCCACTTTTGACACTCATAAACAATCATAATGTCCTCGTACTGCAGGAATTAGGCGATTTGCTAAAGGTGCAGCTGTCGTGCAGTGAGGGGTTTGCATCTTTAATAATCTATGACAGTTTCCGTTTATTAAACAGTAAGAATAATTCATAAATCCATATGAAACAGTCACGTCTTGTCTTCAGTTACGAGCCCAAGTGAACCGCGCTCTGGCCCACCTCTTCCAACCGGGCCAGGGCCCGCCAACTGAACCATGCCTGAGCCCGATTTGGAGCAGTCACACTTCCCCAACAGATCCGGGAAACAGGCCTGGGCACGGTTCGGATAGCATAGTGTGAGTATGCCCTTAATGCATTCCAGTAAAATATAAACAAATTAAAAATACCAGGTGCTTTTTAAAAGAATGACGGTGAATGAATGAAAGTAAACCTGTGAGCGTCTGACCAAAAAAAAGTGCCCTGATTCAAATCAGCAGGATGCCCTTCTGGATCTTTCACATACTTTGAAGACATGCTGACTACGTTTACATGGACATCAGTAATAGTTATTTGCCTTAATCTGAATAAGACAATAATATAATTAAGGTGTTACGTGAAGTGCTTTTTGAATGCTGCGTCACTAGGCTATCTACGTTTCCTGCAGTTTCATGTAATTTTGGGTGTTTCATCTTTAATTTTTCGACTTTAACTGCAGTTAGGCAGTTTCACTTTCACTCATGAACATTTCATTCATGCCCCCATGACAAACTGGGGTATTAGACACAAATATGGAGTAAGGACTGGTGGAGGAGTGTTGTTTTCATGGAATTTGATACCGCACGCTGAATGGAAAGAAAAACAACTTCTGCATTTCGTGATGTGTGTGCGGTCTTTAACAGCCATATTTGTGGATCTTGCCACAAAAAGCGGTGAAAAGTCCTACATGACGGTAAAAGTTTGATTGCAGTGTTTACTTCAATAATGACACTAATATATGCATACTCCACATGTCTTAATTCCATTTCCGTTTAGTTCAGTTATGACTTTAGTCAGATTAGGGTAATCAAAAATTGCTGTTTACATGGTAGACTCTTAATCAGAGTATGTCTTAATCATATTAAAGTATTGTTGCCCATGTAAACATACTCAATGCTCGACTCAACCTCACCGTGAGGGCTCTGCGAACTTGGCTTTGCGAAGCAGTATTTTCTGTATGTACGTACATCAAATGAAAGTAGGCAATGCTCATGCTTATTGACAGTGGAAGATGATTTACAGTTAGTCGGTCAGGAATCCAACCACAGATTAGCATGTTGTCCTCACAGAAACAGGCTCAGCCATCACACTGAATCAGGTAAGCTGTATATTTATGTTAATGTAATTAATTCTATGCACTTTAAATGCAGCAAGTAATATGTGAATGATGTTTGCACATGCATTATAATTTTGGCTAGATGGAGGGGTGCCTGGGGGGGTATGCGAGTGAAATTGGACAAACTTGGAGGGGGAGTGTGTCCTATAAGTTTGAAAACCCCTGCTCTATTACAGTCACTATTACGGAGACAAATGTTTATTCCTCATAACATTTACTGTACTGTAGATAATGAATATAGAGAATGTTGGTTCACTGCTTCAGCTTATACACATACGCTGTTTTCTTGTATTTATAGTATTTTAGACATTTTCCAAAAAAGTACAAAATTGACGACATCTGTGAGTTCAGTGTCTGTTTTTAAAACATGTTTATTATTGAATAGGTGTATTCAATTTATTATTACAACTAAGTTTAGCTTCAGATTTATAAAAAAGAAATTCCATATTATTTACAATAAACTACGTACAGCAAAGATAAAAAATAAAATCATTTTATGTATGTACACATTTCAGTTTGTTTTTTATACTATAATAGTGGTTACAGAAACACTAAAAACAAACATTTCTTTACTTTGTTTTAATCAATTTTACACAATTTTTAACGAGTACGCTCTTTACACCAGCAAAAGGATACACAAAGGGACCAGGTAAAAAAAAAGGTACTTGGCTGGCACCTGAGTAACGGCAGCATAAACAATGATCCAAAAAATACCTGAAGAGTGTTGAAATATTATTAAGCTCCAGGCTCGTCTGGAGTGTTTTGGAACCTGGTGCATTTTTTACTTAACCCTTGTGCACTGTTCAAATGTACTACCCTTTTGTTATGTTGGGGATAAAATCATCCACTAAACTATGGAGCCAGATCAGTCTCAAAAATGAATTGGATTTGAGTTTTTGTAAATCGTATTTTGCATTTATGAACTTTATTTGTGTATTTTTGAATTGTTTTTTGAATTTATTAATTGGATTTGTGTATTTTAGAATCGTGTTTTGAGTTTACAAACTGTATTCACATATGTTTTAATAGTTTTATGAATTTATAAATTGGATTTGCGTATTTGTGAATCGTATTTTGAATTTATGAACTGGATTTGTGTATTTTTTAACTGTTTTTTGAATTTATGAATTGGATTTGCGTATTTGTGAATCGTGTTTTGAATTTATGAACTGGATTTGCATATTTTTGAATCGTTTTTGAATTTATGAACTGGATTTGCGTATTTTTTAATAATGTTTTAAATTCATGAATAGGATTTGCATATTTGTGAATCGTGTTTTGAATTTATGAACTGAATTTGCATGTTCCACTCTTCCAGAGTGAGTAAAAGGGCTTGTAAAATCACTCTGGACGCCTCACACCCAGCACACTACCTGTTCGAACTGTTACCGTCTGGTCGGCGCTACAGAGCACCAAACACAAAAACAGCCAGACAATGGAAAAGTTTTTTTCCTCAGGCCATCTACCTCATGAACAGTTAAATATTCCCCTACTGTGCAATACTTTCTCATACGCACTTGTACACAGCACCTTATAACCAGTATATTTACAGCATATCTGTACATACAACTCAACATCCAGATCTTTTTGACTAACTGCATCTCTGTTTAATGTTTATTGCCTTTTCTTTCTTGTATTTAATTTTGTGTTGTCACTCGTCACTTTATGTACACTGGAAGCTTCTGTTGCCAAAACAAATTCCTTGTGTGTGTGAAGCACACTTGGCAATAAAACTGATTCTGATGTTTTTGATTCGTGTTTTGAGTTTACGAATTAGATTAGCATATTTTCTAATCTTTTTCAGTTTTGGGCTTAGGCATGTTTGCACTCACACTGTAAGCGTACCGCGCTCAGGCCCACCTTTTCCAATGAATTTATGAATTGAATTTTCCTATTTTTGAATTGCGTTTTAAATTTACAAATTGGATTTGTGTATTTTCGAATCTTTTTTGAATTGGATTTTCTTATTTTTGAATCGTGTTTTGAAATGATGAATTGGATTTGTGTCTTTTTGAATGACGTTTTGATTCTACAAATTGGATTTGAGTATTTTTGTATTGTGTTTTGAATTTACGAATTGGATTTGTGTATTTTTAAAATTACATTTTGTTTTCACGAATTGGATTTGCTTATTTATGAATCGTGTTTTGAACTTACAAATTGGATTTAGTGAATGTGAATTGTGTTGGTTATGAATTTTATTTTGTAAATGTATTATTTTTGAAACTGATCTGGCATACCCTTTTTTTTCAAGTTTTGTTTTGCATAAATCTGTTAAATAAATCTTTGTCCTGATCAAAACAACTAAATTTAGAAAATTACAAGATTTTAACTTTTTAATTGCCAAGTGCATACATTGTCACTGATTTGGTGAAGAAGAAAAAAACACCACACAAAACGACGTTTTTTCGATATAAAAAGTAATTGTGGACTGTATTTTTTTTTACCTTTTATCACAAATGAATGATTATTTTCAACATTGGCTTTGATGCATTGTTAGAGTTTTATTTTCTCTCTAATTTACTGTTGGTGGCTGTTTTTGCCCCATTGACTTCCATTATAACCACATTTAATGGTGCATAAATACACAGTTTTTGTTTTTGTTTACTCCATGTAGTTCTGAGAGTGGAAATGCATATTTTGATTTTCTTAGACATATCAAGGTAAGGTCACCTTGATGACTTGAAGACTTTCACACTCTTGGGCCACGTTTACACTGTCATGCCAATTCCGATTTGTTGCCTATGTCTGATTTTTTTGCCTGTCCAATTACATGTTCTTTTAATTGTGACTCATATTTGATTTATATGTTTACACTTGCCATACAATTTATGACATCGAGCATGCGTAAAGGCGGGTTCTAGCATCTGCGCCACACTAGCAATGATGGAAGAACTTGTCTTGCTTTTAGCTCTGTGAAATATGCGAAGTTTACAAATGACTTTGAGGTGGAGGAGGACAAAAAGGGCCATTGAGAGGAATTTGTGGGTACGAGAGAGATCTCAGGTCTGGTGGGAGCAAAATGTGGCGGGCTTTAATGAGGAGCAGTGGGTCCAAATGTTTAGGATGAGCACACACACGGTTTTCCTTTGACGTCATTAAACCGCGGAGAAGTACCACATTGTCACAAGTTTAATGACGAACAAAATGGAATGCCTCAATAAATGCGATCTGCCTGTTTACATAATAGTCGTATTGTCACATATCCCATTTATTTCCACATATGAAGGAGGCCTAAAACCGATCTCTGAATATCCGAATGCATGCATTTTTTTGTGTGTTTACACGGTCATAGAACAGATCCAATCTGTTACATAGGAGCAAAAAAATCTGAATTGGGTCACATTTAACTGGTAGTGTAAATGGTGCCTTACATACACGCATACACACACTTTAATTTACTGTTATACTCCATATAAAATCCAGAAATTAAGCCTTTTTTTTGCACAGGCCTATCTAAAGGGTTAATGGTACCTACTGATGATCAACAGTAAAAATTGTAAATTGTACCTCTTCCCAACAGGGAAAACCAGCAACAATGAAAAATGCATGATTATATGGTGTCATGGTTTTGTAATCATAATAAAAAAGTGGTTATAATAGAATTCAATGGGGCAAAAACAGCCACCGACACTAAATTAGGGAGAAAAATGAAAATTAATCAAAAATTATTATTAAAGGCAATAAAAGGTAAAAACAAACAAACAAAAAAAAAACAATCCACAATTACTTTCTATATTGAAAACATGTCATTTTGTGTGTGTTTTTTTTAAATTGGCAATTAAAGAGTTAAAATCCTGTAATCATTTAGTTAGAAGATTAAGCCCAAAATGAGCCTGCACATAAACATGTAACCATACAACACATATGGTACTCAGTATGTTTGCCTTGTGAAATCAAACCAAACCAAAGAAGCATTACTATAGTTAACACCACCGCAGTTTCTGAACAAAGTTTACAATCTACAGGTCTGAAAATGCCCAAAGTGATGCACACGATTCAAATGAAGTGTTTGTCGTCAAAAATATATCCAGGATGTTCACATTTTGGTGACAGATGTTGCTGACCTATCTCATATGAAAACATTCATAAATAATGACATTATTATTAGGACAAAAATATATATTTGATAAAAAAAAGTTTGAAAGTACATAAAAATGGCCATTTATAGGCCAGTGTGGCTATATACAAGACTGTGATTACAAACAAAGTCTCTCCCTGGAACAGACTAAACGCCATGTTTATGTTCAGACATCAGTCTATACAAAAGATCTGTTGATCCCCAAAGATTTCAACCGGCTGTTCGTCCATGTCCTTCCACCATTTCAGATGTAAAGGCTTTTTGTAGTTTTTATAGCCTCCTCTTTCTTCTGTATCGTCTCAAGATTCACTTGTACTCATAACGTAAAGCCGTAAAGCCACTTTTTCTTTTGTTTTTTGTTCACTACATCTTTTAACCTTGTCCATCTTGTCCTCTTATTTTCTATTCTGAATGTTTGTCAGTTCACGGACAATGACTTGCAGTCACTGAGTTTTAGCTGGCTTTTCTTCTATGGTGAATAATAAAGAGCGTTCAGAAGACATGGAAGAATTGTGGTGGCAGCAGATCTCGCTTAGATTCCCAGTATAATCACAGTGAGAGTAAGACGTGCAGTTTTGAATGCTGTCAGGTGGTTTTACAACGATCACTTACATGCCACTGGAGCAGGATACATGTCAGCAGATGGAGTGTCGTCTGTTTTTTCTCCACTGGCTAAACAGCTTATTACAAACTTTACGTCATCAACATTTGCAATGACGATTCCACTGCTCGAGTAATGAGGAAACATCTCAAACTGGAAGCCTGTTGGGCAGAATTTAAAAGAGCATTAGTTAAGACAGCCAACTAACTAGATTACCATTAAGCTTACCTTTAGATAACTACAGAAAACTAACTATTTAATCATTTTAATAAACAAAATATACAGTTGAAGTCAGAATATATATATATATAAATGCATGTATGTATGAATGTATGTATGTATGTATGTATGTATGTATATATATACTTCGCATAATTACGACATTGTCAACAATATCTTGGAGCACCTGTAAGAAATATCAGATGTCGTTGTTTGATGAATCGTGCCTGCAGGTCCACCAGGCAACCAAGGTCAGGTGCTCGACGTGATGGAGTGTCACAGTCATGGTATGACAGAATCTCAACGATATGCCTCTTCTCATATTCACAGAGGATCTCATATAGTTTCAAAGCATCGGTTTTGAGTCTGGAGAAACAACAAACAAAACAGTCCCAGTAAGTTGTTACATTCCCATTAATTAATTGTGTGTGTGTGTGTGAGCGCATATTTATAGAGAAAATAAAAAGAGAGAGCACCAACAGAGAATACACCGGCTTTTAAAAATGAAAACTTTTTGAATCTACACAATACATTCTGTTGCATTTAAGCAAATTGATTTTATTAAACCGTTTTGCTCATTCAAATAATATTTCTTATGGCACTCGTGATTTTTCCTATTTATGGAAAATGTAAAGGGGTGGTCCACTATGATGTCGTAATTTAAAAAATTTAGTACGGTGTAATGACGACACGGTGGCTTCAAGGGCATAGGTTTGCACTTGACATTGGTCAAATGTGACATTGTGTGTGTGTGTGTGTGTGTTTATATATATATATATATATATATATATATATTTGCTGCTATCATTTATTTAACTGCTGTTAAAATATATTAATCCGCTCTTCATACAATTTAGGGCTGCACGGTGGCGCAGTGGGTAGCACAATCGTCTCACAGCAAGAAGGCCGCTGGTTCGAGCCCTGGCTGGGTCAGTTGGCATTTCTGTGTGGAGTTTGCATGTTCTCCCTTTGTTAGCGTGGGTTTCCTCCGGATGCTTCGGTTTCCCCCACGTGTCCAAAAACATGTGGTATAGGTGAATTGGGTAAGCAAAATTGTCAAAAGTGAATAGGTGTGTATGGATGTTTCCCAGTGATGTGTTGCAACTGGAAGGGCATCCGCTGCATAAAACATATGCTGGATAAGTTGGTGGTTCATTCTGCTGTGGCGACCCCAGATTAATAAAGAGACTAAACCGAAAAGAAAATGAATGAATGAATACAATTTATTAAGTTTCAGGCCTGTAGCCAAGGGAGGTTCGGGTGGTTCAAAAGATCAAAAGTTGGAACGTTATTATTTTTGAATTTTTCATATTATTCAAGTGGCCAAATTCTGACAGAGGAAAGCTTTATTTACTGGCCAGTTTGTTATTTGCCTGTAGGCTTCAGTGTTTAATTTAAAACAAGTTGTAACAGATTTCTAAAAAAATTTAATAAAAATAGAAACTATGTACTGAAAGAATACGTTTTTGTACTGTCTTTGTACCAAAAAATCGTTTCATATTTTTTAATTAAAAATTGGCATTATTTATAAAACTGTAATATAAAACATACAGTATGAATGCATGTTTGTAAATAAACACCTAATTTGACAAAATGGTTGGAAATATTTTTTGGTATGTCAAAAAATGTGGTTCTGATAACCATTCGACAAGATAATCCAGCAAATATGTTTTTAAAATGTCACTAAAATAAATATGCTATATTTATACCTCATAAATAAATAGAAATCAGGCAAATAACTACAAAAAAGGTTTGGTTTTTCAGAACACAAATAGCCACCCTTTCAATAAGCTGGCTGCTTAAAAAAAGTTTATTAACTGATAAAGAGAGAGTTTAATAAAAACTTCAGTGTCTTTTAGCCATAGTGCAAATATAACATGTCTCATATATCAGTATTATGCCTATACACAGGCTGTATTTTTTTTCTGACAAATAGTTTCAACCTAAATTAGACATGCTAGAAGTTAGGATAACCGGCGGGGATCATATACTTTAGCTGTTTATTTTGCAGTTAGTTTTCAGGGCATATTATTTACATACTAGCCTATATCAGTCTGCTATAACGGTAGACTGTGTGTTAAATCGGAGGAAAACTCAAGCATTAAAGGCATTATCATGATGGATTCATTCAGTAGCGAACTTGCGTTTAAGTAACTTTTTTGTTGAAAAAAAAGCTCCTTATGTCCACCTTTTTGCTGCCGCCATGCTTACCTGTGTGTGTCACCAAAGCGCACCCAACACACCTTATTCTTGCAGGGAAAAAATAATAAATCAATCCACTGCATTTGGCACTGCTTACTTGAATGCAGCCACAGCCTTTTACATGATAGCAGGGAAAGGCACAGCCAATCACAATGTCCATATGTGTTTGGAGGGCGGGAGGACTCATAGGTTCATGATTGAACCCTTTCTGTGTGTGTAGGTTAAAGTTGACAGCGCATTTGTTTTTAATGGATTAAATTATTGGTGGGGTAACTTCAATGATCAGTGGATATTGATGGGGACGCGTCCCCTCCATCCACCCTTAATCTATGCCCCTGGGTGGCTTAGTGGTTAGCACTGTTGCCTCACAGCAAGAAAGTCACTGGTTGAGGTCCCGGCTTGGCCAGTTGGCACTTCTGTGCAGAGTTTGCATGTTCTCCTCATGTTGATGTGGGTTTTCTCTGGGTGCTCCGGTTTCACAGACCAAAGACGCTATAGGTGAATTAATTAACTAAATTAACCACAGTGTATGAGTTTGTGTGTCAATATGAGTGATTATGGGTGTTTACCCAGTACTGGGTTGTGGCTCTAAGGGCATCCACTGCGTAAAACATATGCTGGAATAGTTATCTTTAATAAACTCCGACAGTTTGTGTTGATTGAAATTAAGAATGATTAATAAATCCATATGAAACAGTCCCCTAAAAGTGAGGTGACTCAATGTAAGCCAACACATATTTGTGATTCAGCATGTACATTTAATAATGTTAAAGACGTTTAACATGTATTAATTAGATTATAAACCTTACCAAATCGCAGGAGTGCAGTAAGTGCACTATTCTGTGCTTTTAAATGACTGTATTTAAATTTCTGTCATGTTTTGTCTGGTGCAAACAGCTAAATAACTTATCACTAAAATCTTGTCACATAGCATGTTGTTAGGACACAGGGTTTCAATGTAAACCACTCACCTAATGATTACATTTGCGCATATATATATATATATATATATATATATATATATATATATATACAAACACACATGCACATACATTCACTAGCATCAAATGACAGTTTAGTGGATGACAGATTAGTGGTGGCAAACCTGCTCTGCTCTCGCAGCTTCTTGTGAGATTTGAAGTGAACCCTCCACCTCCAGGGGTTCTGAGGAGAACTGAGCTGTTCAATGCACTCAAGAATATCTTGAAGTTTTTCTAAAAACAGAGAAATAGCTTTGCTGAAATGTGTTAAAAAGATCAAACCTCATCTTAGTAATACACCAGACTGGATAAATAAAAACCTTTGGAAATCGTGTTACCTGCAGTAATGACAGATGGATTAAAGACATCCTCATCTGACACGATAAAACCTCCAGCCTGAAAGAGTTCATTGTAGGTGTGGTTCTGGATGTCACTCAAGTTGTCTACACCAGCAAAGCTCACAGATGGATGCTTTTTTAAGGAAACTAATGAAGGTATCTATGGGTATAAAACACAATATCATCAAAAAAAAAAAAAAAACTCAGTCACCTACTAACTAGGGATGGCTATCCGCTTGTAAAGTGTGACGTCACGCAAAGTGGCTTCTAGGTCCAAGCGCTCTATCAAACTGTACGGGGAGACTCATCAAATGGTAATAATAAAAGTTTACAAAGCACTGTAATGCTTTCGAAAATCACGATCACAAATATATATATATATATATATATATATATATACCCATGTCTAATATCCGATGGCCAGAAAGTGATTAATTTTTTTATAAAAATAAAAGCAAAAGCCAAAAAAATAAAAATAAAATAAAATTGTATTTGTGATGCAGCAAGTCCAGATACTGTTGTGTACATTATGATTTTATATAAAATTCACTTTAATGTGTGATATGACAAAAAATTGGCCATAAATAAATATTTCCTCAATTTAAATGAGTAGTGAGTTAGACACAGAAATTCCGTAGTCACCGATACGTCACGACTTAAGCAGATTGATTCAGATGATTTTATTCTTGACTCCATTAAGGGAATGTTGACTTTATAAATAAATAAGTACAAACATATAAACATAATTAATGATTGAACAACACAAACACGATGATTCATGATTAAACACTAATGTGTATTATTGTACATACTACACTACCAGGAACAACAAATAATATCTTAACTTCTAGTTGATCATTTGGAATCAAAAGTGGCTTATATAAAATGCAAAGGCCTCTAGATTACGCTTATTTTACCAAAATAAAATATGATCATACCTTGAATTTCAATTATTTAATTTAATATTTTATATAATTTTAATATTGTATATGACTCCCATGAGCTTGGAGGACTGCATCCATACATCTCTGCAATGACTCAAATAACTTTTTAATGAAGTCATCTGGAATGGCAAAGAAAGTGTTTTTGCAGGACTCCCAGAGTTCATGAAGATTCGTTTGATTCATCTTCAATGCCTCCTCCTCCATCTTACCTCAGACATGTGCAATAATGTTCATATCTGGTGATTAGGCTGGCCAATCCAGGAGCACCTTATCCTTTTTTGCTTTCAGGAACTTTAATGTGGAGGCTGGCGTATGAGAAGGAGTGCTATCCTGCTAAAGAATTTGCCCTCTCCTGTAGTTTGTAATGTAATGGGCAGCACAAATGTCTAGATACCTCAGACTGTTGATGTTGCCATCGAGACTGCAGATCTCTTGAATGTCCACATACTGAATGTAACCCCAAACCATGATTTTTCCTTCACCAAACTTGACTGATCTCTATGCAAATCTTTGGTCCATGTGGGTTCCGACAGGTCTTCTGCAGTATTTGTGATGATTGGGGTGCAGTTCAACAGATTATTCATTATAAAAATCTACCTTCTGACACTTTTCCAAATAATCACCTAGAAGTCAAGTTATTATTTGTTGCTCTTACAACTGGGATTAAGGACAAGCCTTTTGTCAGGTAGTGTACAAGCAAAAGAACTGTACTCGGCTGTCAAGTAAACTGTACAATATTCTTGGCAAGTATGACTGCATAGGCTTGAGTAAAGTGCAAACAAATTTTGATCTCTTCTTTTTTTGTGCTTAAGATTAAGATAAGGTAATTATTAGGTAAAATTAACCACAACAACAAATCACATATATACCAAAAATACCTAACCTGCATACCCAAAATGCAACGCAGTCATGACATAATAATGACGGCCTGTCCATAGAGGCGACCTAGGCGGGTTCCTTGGGCGGCATAATAGTGAGGGTGGCAAACGTGCCCCACCGCCCAACCCAACGTACTGACTTTCATCCACCACATTAACACAACCACCCCCCCGTCCTCACTTTATGAACTTGTCAGTTTTGTTTTCACTTTCGGGTTGAGGGCGGCGTGGTAGTCCTTTGCCTAGAGCGGCAGTTCGGCTTGCTCCAACCCCACTCTCTTATTTTTCTTCCAATTAATAGAATCAAATAACTTCTCTGAAGAGTTAAAGTGAAGTGCTGAGCAATGCTTTACCTTGTGAACCTGTGCAGCGATGTCCATATTCTGAATGATGACAAGTAGTTTATCCTGAGTGCTCTTTTTTTCAAGGAAGCCATGAGGGTTACACTCCAAATCTCCCAACTTTTTCAAGTATTCCTGTTACAAAAGTCAAATGATACAATGGCGACTTATTTCTTAGGCAATGTGTAGTTTACAAATATGCAGTAAAAAATGTTGTTTATTTTTTAAGCAAAAATACATATATTTATGTGGTTTGATAGTCTGAAGTCTGATGTTTAAGAAAAAATAAGGGTGCACTAACTTTATCAACTGTTTCACTCTTTATTTTACACTTTTACTGAACTGTACGGCAAACATGTCCTATGCGGTGACATAGTAAAAATTTGAAAAAACAACTCTTAATAATATACAAATAGTGTGAAAAAATTATCTTGATTGTTGGACATTCATCCTCATATGGGAGTTTCTGCAGATGTAAGACTTTTAAAGACCTTTTTAGGACCATTATGAGTTAAATTACATACAGGGCAAACCGCTAAGGGTTTTTTTCCTAATAGACAGTGGAAAAGACTTTTACTTGCTAAAAAAAAGAAGAAATTTTGTTATTTCTCAGCCCCGTATTTTAAATAATAAGTGAAAACAAGCGACTCTAACCATTTACATATATGTAAAGTTTTAAAAACTATGTTGGCGCCAATAGCCTAGTGATACTGTGCGCTGACATATAGCACTGAAGCGCTCAAGGCGACCCAAGTTCGATTTCCAGCTTAAAGTCCTTTGTTGATCCCTCCCCTCTCCCTGCTCCCAATGCTTCCCTGTCTGAAATCTCTACTGTCCTGTCATAATAAAGGTGAAAGCACCCCTAAAAATAATTATATATAAAAAAAATAATAATAAACTATATTTATTTTTTATTAACAGTCGCATGCAGGTAGCTATAAGTACAAGATATTTTTTTCATTTCTCTATGTAAGGAAGATAATTAAACCATATTGGCAAATCAAGTTAATAAATTTAACTTTTACTGGGATGAATTGCTGGTGATTGGATGGGTTTTGGCCCGAATGGGTAGCTTTACATGGCCAGAGGAAACTTAATATGATAAAATGATTTAAAGGGCACCTAGGTTACCCCTTTTTACAGATTTAATATTTAAAAGTCTTTTGTGTCTCCAGAATGTATCTGTAAAGTTTCAGCTCAAAACACCCATCAGATTATTTATTATACCTTTTAGAAGTTTCTATTTTATAGCTCTTAGCATCAGGTAGCGGTTTTTGTGTACTGCGCCTTTAAGGCTCGTCCTTCCCACCCACAGTTCTTACGTGCCTGTAAGCGTGCCTTAATTTCCTCCCTTGGCTGCTTCAGACAAAAGGACAAATATAAAGGAAGCTGGTCTCACATAACGTTTGTGAGAAATACTCAGTAAGAACTTTACCAATGAGTATTTGATGCATTTGTTGTGGAGTTGCAACGATGGGTCACAAACTATGTCGTTACAAAGTTTACGCACACACACACACATACAGGTTAATATCCACTGCTGTATGGATATCTGTAATGTTAATGTACAAAATAAACCTGATTTAACGTCCACAAACCGGGATTAAAGCGTCGTCTTTTATTATTGTTCTGACATGCGGCTGTGGTGATGAAGTAAAGCTGAAGTAAATCGCAGTAATTTATTACAAACATGCACGGTTTTAAAACATTTTAAACTTGTAAAACTGACTGTTGATCCAATTTGATGATGATTGATGATCCTAGCAAACTGAACAGACATTTTATTTACAGTTGCTTTGCGCACGTCCTGTCTTGTTGATAGGATTATAAACGTTACTACGGAGACATGTAATACGCAGCTGTCAATCAATTCGGTGGGCGGGGGACCGCACTCCTACGTCAAGTTGCGGTCGGTCTCAAAACCGCTCCAATTGGTCTACCGTTTTTATGTTGTTGAATAAAAAAAAAAAAAAAGCACTGGGTGTGTTTATATCACCCCAATTTGACGTTTATACACTACCTACACTTATGTCTGTCCAAACAGCTTGAAAAGTAGATTTTTCACCATAGGTGCCCTTTAATAATAATAATAATTCCTTATTGGCCAGGATGCCAGGGTTAGACCCCTACTCTTTTTCGAAGAACATCCTGGGATTTTTCACGACCACAGAGAGTCAGTAAGAGTAGAGAGTCACTGAGCAGTAATAGTACCCTTCACTATACTGGGAGGTTAGGACCCACACAGACCCCTACTGGCCTCACTAACACCACTTCCGGCAGCAACCTAGCTTTCCCATGTGGTCTCCCATCCAGATACTGACCAGGCGCAGTCTTGCTTAGCTTTAGTGGGCGACCATGCGAGAGCTGCAGAGAGCTAGCTGCCAGCTAAAAGACCTACAACACCATATTTCAGTGACTTTTTTAATTTAGTTTTTTAAATTAAAGACATTTAAATACCCCATGGGAACTCTGTTCATATAGTGCTATTTTTGTTCTCCATTTGTCAAACCTGTTGGACATCTTTAATGTCACACCAGAGGACAACAAACTTAACCGTATAGAGTAGTGGTTTTTAAAAAAGTAAAATATGTGAAAAATTCTAAACCAAAAACTGAATATGCGCAGGTCATGAGCTTCAGTCACATGATCTTGAACTAATATACTAATTTAAGTAATTGCCAATGTAAGTTTAGCATAGTGCCACACCAGAGGACAAGGTTTTCAGTGAAAAAAATATCAAAATATATGGATGAAAAAAAGATTTACATGTACTAAAATAGCCAACTGTAAAATTTGTGCTAAGGTGTTTACTAAAGATTTTTTACCAATTTCTTTTAATAAGAGTTGTAATTTATTGATCTATGCCTGAGACATAGGACAGGTCACACCATAGGACACTTAAATTTTGTTTAAAAAAAAAAAAAACTCTAACAGTAGTTTATTTATTTTTTATGAAGAGGTCTGTGGAAGACATGTTTAACTATTTACAGCAATTTAAAATGATGACAACACTAATTATTTTTGACGTGGGACAATGAAAGTGCAACCTCATATCAACAACTTACATCACATCACTTCATATACATAAACTGATGTAAACCTCTATAAAAATTCATTTAGCATTAACTTTTGGTAATGTTTAGTCTGAATACTAACTTGCATGTAAAAGCTCTAAAATCATAATAAAAAGAACAAACACCGGTGTAAAAAGAGCCTTTGGCTCAAATCACTTACCTTTATTTCCCAGCAGACATCACTCTCCTCCTCCAGGGAATGAACATAGAAGTAAACCGTGTTCTTCTGCACTCCTTTTAAGATCTCCACCAGGTTAGTGATCATCTCGGGTTGCAGCTGATGGATGATGCTGCTGATAGCCGAATGTGTGTGGTCCAGCGAGGCGTCTTCAGCTGGCACAGCAGGGCATGACATTTGACCCTCATCAGCTTCCGTAATCTCAGCAACCGAACTACCACTGACCTCATGTGAGCCTTGGTTTAGATCATCAATGATGCTTGATTCTGTTATCTGTTGGGCCACTGAGTCTTGCTCTAATGGCCAAATCTTTTGGGGCAGTTTGTGGACATCAGGCAAACCTGACTGATGCTGTGCTTGAGGTATTGGCTCAGGTAGAGCGCTGGAAGGCAAACATGGTCTCAAGTGGGACTCAAAGCTTTTGCTGGGTTTAGTGGTTGAAGATGAGGAAGCACACACGTTGGAGGATGTATCAGGGACATCTGAAGGATCTTCTGTAGGTAAAGAGGAAGACGACACATCTTCTTGAGCTTCATGGTGTTGATTTCCATTAATGAAGCTCATCATCCTGTCATGCAAAGAGCTGACGTAGTTACCAACAGGAAAGGGAGTGGTAAAGTTTGAAACATAATCAGAAAGAGGTGGAACTGGAGCCTGAGGTAGTTCTCGTGAGCTCTGTATATTTAAGCACGACACATAATAAATGTTATTGCCCTTCAAGATTTGCTCGACCTCATTGGAGAAGCCAGAGATGAGCTCATCGACAATGTGGTCAACACCATTCAATGGTGTGGCTGCATTTGCAGGAGCTTCTGTTGAAGTGTTGATCGAAGGGGTTACGGGGTCATCGTCTTCAACCTCTGCTGTAGTTTGCACATCCAGATCCGTTACAGTGTTGCTGCTGTCAGGTTGGTAAGTAGGAGAGAGATCCTTAATGTCAGGCGTGTTGTGTGTTGATACTGTTGGGCTCTGAAGAAAGCGTGGATCTTCAGGATAGTCCTTCTTTCTTTGGGAATATCTCTCGGTTTTCAGACCTAAGCAAACAAAAACCAAACAAACCGAAAAATATATTTTTAAGTACTTAAAGTTATGTCAACTATAAACACATAGAAAACATGTTTGCTTAGATTTTATACAATATATAGTATACATAAATTTCAAGTTGATCAAAAAAGGGTTTTTTAAATTGTCCAAAGACTTTGATGAAAGGTTTTGATCCACTTTAAATGATGACTACAGTATATTTGGGCATTATAGCTCTATAGATACTCAGTTCTCAATACAAATACTTTGTTTTTGTTTCTGGTTGGTGTTACGCAATGAAAAAACAGTAATAACCCAAGGTGGTGTCCTACTAGACAACTTGGGAAACTCACAATGAAATCTTTAAGTCTTCAGGAACTATGAAAACGTGGATTCCAGGTAGATATGTTATTAAAAATCCCTAAAAAATCTGCCACATGGTTAATGCAGGTTTTTTTTTCTTACTGTCATTCAGCATGTCATCATAGTTAAAAAAAAAATATGTGGCCTTGTTAACTTTAAAAATCCTTCTCTATTTTTGGTTTCATATGAATAGAAAGTTTATTAAATTGAATGTTATTTCAATCCTATTTTGACATTTTATTTTCACAAAAGTAATTTTAATTTAATATGACTATTTTCATCATCATTCAGATGCAACACAGGCACTGATGTATAAAAATGAAACAAAATACTTATTCTGATGTAATTAATAAATGATAATACAAAACTTGAATATATATATACACATCTCAAAAAATAAAGGGAACACTTGGAGTTACATTGTGTTGTTTAAGTGTTCCCTTTTTTTAGCAGTGTATTGTAAATGATTAGAAACCTCTTGCTAACAAACTATTAAACTTAGCAAAAAATTAAGATCTAAAAAGATAATTGCTAAGCATTTGGGGGCTGTACTGTGATCCTTCAATACAGTGTTTTAATTTGTTATTAATTATTCTTGTTATAAAGATGCATTTTTGTTGCAGTGAATAGCATTTTTGGTTGCTGTCTTCTGTAAATTATAAAAAACAAGATGTATGACATGAAATCTAAAAAGCTTATTATTACAGTTTTGAATAATTAAAATGTATACAGTTTATAAAATATTTTTCACTGTGCTCACTGTTGTTACCTGTAATGGGTATTAGTACCCATGGAATGGTCTTTTCCCCGAGCAGGTTAACGCCACGCTGCTGGCCTCCAGAATCCGAACAGGGGCTAAATGCTTCTAAACTACTCAAGCTACCAGCAGTCTCCTCCTGCAATCACAAAAACCACCAATAATGCTGACTTCACAAATTTAAATATTTGCACAAGTACAAAGCCAATGCAAACACACAAAACCAAGGGGAAAATTGCCAAACACACCTCAGTTGCATCTTCCACACATACAAAAAAAAAAAAACTTTTTTTTACTCATCACAAGGCATTTAATAAAAGTGTTTATGGGAAGGATTAGCTGTAAAGAGGGCTTTATTGTCCCGATAAGGCTGCATTCACTTAATAAATATTAAAATTTACACTGAACATGCCATTGCATAATTCATAATGCATATTTTATACTGGGGTGCAAACATTAGCTGTAATTTTCACCACGATGGACAGAAACTGCACAGAAGGACTTCCTTCAAATATTGACGAGAATAACAAAAATAAAGTAAGAAGAGCTTAAAATGCTTAAAAAATGGGTAAACTGAGATTGAGATAGACTCTCTTTAATGATTATGCTTTGCACCATTTATTTAAAAGTACTATGTCAAATAAAGTGTTTTCTTCTAAACGATAACAAGTGCTTAAAGTCCTAAAGGACTGAACTGCTAAACTTACGATTAGAAGTGAAATCAAGGCCATTATCACTTTTTTCCCTTTTTTTCTGGGTTGCAAGCAAAGTCCAGCAAACTCTTTCTTTTTAAGACATTTGGACCAGAAGATGAAGCTGGTCCAGTGGAGAAGGCTGAGGGTCTGCTGTTTGTCCAATCATGTTTTTTTTTCTTCCATCAAATAAAAATATCAGGCTACCTTAAATCGATCGCTCCACAAGAAAATATTCATTTAATTAATGCTCTGCTGTTATTATTTCACAAAACCTCTGTCAACATTTTTGATAAAAATCATTAGATTAAAGATCATGTCTTATGTCTCACTCGCGGTTCATGTGTGAGTGTGCTGTGTGTAATGAAAAAAATTGACAATGAACCTCAAGGTTCATATGTTGACTTTTTGTATAACAATTTTGTTGTTTACATATGCTATTGCATTAATTTGCATACATGTTTTATACGCTGTAAAATGAAAGCCTCAGTTTGGTGCAGAGTTATCATTATACAAAAATCAAGAAAATCTTTGGATTTGTTTGATTCGTAGATTATGTAGGCTATTTTAAAAATTGATATTGTATAAGAACTATGAATAACTGTAATTTTTCAAATGGAAAAACAGTTGGTTTGTTGTTATTACACTAAATCATCAATAGCCTGTTTGTTAAGTTTATGACACGGCTCCATGCAGCACAGAGGCCATCAGCATCAGCGCTGGTTTATGTCAGCTCATCTGTGTCAAACTGTGACTAGAAATATCCTCCTTTCATTTTGCTTCTTTGGCAAAATACGTCTGTAAACACGTGTTTGCACGTGTTACTGTCCTGAGAGTTAACAAATATTTGTTGAACATTTAGGGGCCGATCACAAGGAGCACACCTTTCTGTTCCAAAAACGCGAGGCACACCTCACTGCCTTTTATGTTGAAAAGAAAAGAAGTGCGGTGCTTTTTTGTATGTTACTAGGAAACGACTGAACCAGCTGACGCATATTGTGCGCGAGTCGTGTTGCTATCGATGTTATAATTGTAATTTTAATTATATTGTGATATTCAAGATTTGTAATACAGCTCTGGATAACTTGAAACAGTGACCACAAGTCTCTCCTCCATCATTAAAAGTTTGCCGTAGTCGCCTTGACAACACAAACCCTGCTGTCACCTCAACAGAAACCCTGCAGTGCTTTCATTTAATTGAAGAATGAAAATGACGCGACTGACGTAACACACTTTTCCACTTGAGCAAACATTGCGCAATGGCAAAATGTAAGACACCTAGGGAGCATAAGCAACGCATAAAACGCTCACGGCCATTAGTAAACCATTCAACAGATGCCCCTCTCAATGCAAAAAACGCGTTCACTGTGATCGGTCCCTTATGCAGCCAAACTTAAAAAATATATTAAATAATATTTTTTTAATTGTTTAACTGATACTATTAATCGGTTACAAATGCACCCTTTCAGTTAGCGTTAATTGGTTATTTTGAGGATCCCTAATTAAACCACATGCGCAGGCTCTAATATGTATGTATATATATATATGTATAAATATATATATGTATGTATAAATATATATATATGTATGTATAAATATATATATATATACACAGGGCTTAAAGTATGCCGGAACTCTGGAGTGCGGCTTTGAGGGAAATTATTTATATTTATATATATATATATATATATAGCATAAGGGACCGATCACAGTGAA
>CAIGQZ010032975.1:260748-340631 GCA_903798205.1 Danio tinwini
AATTCAGCCTTGAAAAATTCAGTTGTCTTAAATTTCAGATGTTCAATATTCAAGTTATGAAATTCAAAAGTCAAAACAACTTTTAACAGCATATAAAAATTCAGATTTATTAAATTACAATTGTCAATAATTCAAATTAACACAATTCAAATTTAGATTGTTTTGGCATGTTATTAGCTCCATAGACACGGAGCAACAGTGTTTTAAAACAAAGACAGCCTCTACAGCATTTTCAAAACTCCATTTTTGGAGGTCGAAACTTTAGGTTAGTGTGGACGGAAGGTGTAACCATAGCAATAGTTATGCATTTTAAAACTAAAACTTATTAGTGGCCTTTGTATGCCTCCAAACACAGTTATATGAATGGTCAAATGACAAGTGTCTTGCAGAGTCATCCATGAAGCACTTTGATGTTTAAGAACTTTTAACAGCACTTTTAGCTGTTTATAACTCCCATCAAAAGCACAAGATTCTGTTTCTACAACAAATTCTCACCCACCTCTCCTCTGTTCACCTGCGTCTTCTCTAGGTGGTCTGTTGCATGTTTTGTCTGTGAAAAATCAAGGAATTCAACTAAATGTAACCTGCAATTTCCTTTTTTTGGCTGCATTTACACTGGCACAGAAAACATTTCAATCCTCAAACAAAAAGGTTTTCATCACAAAAGACATTTTAACATCATATCTGTAGTGGTCAATATGTCAGCCAATATTTAGTATTTTTTAAATATTGGCATCTGACTTTTTCTGTTTTACTAATATGTTGGAGGCAGGACTTTTATTTTGATGACATGGCAGATTTTTATTTACATAGCTCTTTGGCTGTGTATGTTCTCCATTGTTTGTTTTAGCACATTCTCCCACTCTATTTAGTCATTCAGTCCGACAGTTCTGTCTAATAAGAAAAGAAGTCTATATCATAATCAGATTGAACTTTTTAAACAAAGTAATTAAACGTGTACAAAAGGCAAACAATACTTTCTCATTTGCCATCTGCCTTAAGCAAATAATTTATAGCATATAAATTATATACATATTTATAGCATTTAAACAAATGTTTGAATAAATAATGGACATTTTATTTCAAAGACTGTGGTCTCTGGATGATTTAATGACGTTCATTTTAAAGAGCCCTATTATGGGTTTTTGAAAATGAGCTTTCATGCAGTGTGTAACACAGCACTAAGTAAATGAAAACATCCAGCTGAGATTTAAATCTGAAAGTGCACCATGTTTAAAACTATTGATTCTTTAGCGAAATAATTGACTCTGAGTCAAATAAATTAATCGAGTTGGGTTAGGATCTTTTGCTTAAACGTCAACACGGTACATAGACAAATATGTAGCTCTAGATCCAGTAAAATGTGAACACAATTTCCCTTCAGACGCAAAGATGATTTCGGCTGCGGGGAATAAAGGGTTAAAGTTCATTTTCAAAACAATACAATAGAGGGAGGGAGGGAGGGCGTGGGTGTCACGGATGAAAGTGAGGACCGGGGAGTTCGCTCACTATTCTGCCGCCAAGGTTACCTCTACGGACGCGCTGGCCCTGCTCAGGACACTGTTCATATGTCTGCAGCGCCACAGAGCGTTATCTGAATAGTTTCATTTTAAATAACATGCAAATGTGTGCGTCTGGTATGCCGTGTCGTGGCTCTGAGCGGCCCATTCAGTGTATGACGCCCTTTAGTTATAGCCTCAAGCAGGTCGTACACCAGAAGCGCATGCATTTCTGAATTCTAAACATAAATTTTTATCAGGTGACACACACCGGCGCCGCAAGTGTGCGATAATTTCAACTGTCATGTTCGCGCCGTGTCGCGGTGCATCCGGTGTGTGATGCCCTATTATTCAAAGTTAATTCAGTGTGCTTGGTTATTAGTCTCGGTGTAGGCTACAAACTTGGAGCTTTAAACTAGCACACAGTTGGCTGTAAAATTACACAAAGACACAAATGATTTTGTAGTCTCTGCTTGGTCTGTGTCCGAGTTGTACATGTACAGCTGAATGCTGGTCCTCTCACTCATGTTGCTTCTCTCTGTCTGCCTGTCTGTAGCCATACACAATGCGGGGGAGCTCTTGGCTCCGCCCCCTTGTTAAGTTGGGCGGGAAGTCGAAACTAATTTTTATGTGTAGCAACACACCCCTAAAACAGCGAACTGTGTACACGCCCCCAAAATGGCACTTTTTAATACATCATAATAAAAAAATCTGAATTGTGTTTTGAACTGAACCTAAACTGGCACACTCAGAAGAACCATAATATCAATATTACATCTTAAAAAAGGGGTAAAATAGGTGCCCTTTAAGACTATACATTTTTTGACCTTGCATGCATATCAGCATGTTGTTGGAAACCCTTAAAATTAAAATATGACCTTTTATAATGCAAAATAGGGGCTCTTAAAGAGTCACAAAACATCACTTACATATTCTGATATTCATATGCTTGCTGAAATAGCTATTAGAGACGAGAAGAGGCAACAGAGACATCTTTGTCAGAGATTTGGCAGAGGTCAAGGGCGATTTTACTGAGGCTGGTCAGTTTAATGCTTACAATAAAGGAGGATATGGCTTAATTGAAACTCCTTGCAAATGGCTGCAATCGCAGACTGGAGGAAGTTTGGGAGACTTATCAGGAGAGGAGGATGTTCTTCACCTACTAGGAGCCATGGCCCTGGAGGAGGAGACCTTGGGCTTTAGTATTACCGTACATTAAGTGTATGACCCGACAAGAAATTTATGGAGGTCTAATGAGACATCCTCATCATTGTTAAATAAACTTGTTTGGTATTTTTATATTGTATTTTTTTTCTTTGTAGTAGAAATGTGTATATTACATACAAATTAAGAAGCTGAACGGTCAGTTGTTGTCACATGACTCACGATTGCATTCTTTCAAGTAGGTGCGCATAGAAAGCGTGAGTGCACCACATGCACGTCACTCCCAAAATGTGTGCAAAAAAAGAAATAACGAACTTGCGAATGCAAAAGATGCGACATATGAACGGCCCTTAGTTAATAGCCTCAGCCATGGTTAATCCTGTATGAGTGGGTATTAGCCTCTGTGTACAAGCTTTGAACTTTAAACTAGTACACAGTTGGCATAACTTTGTTTAGTTGCAGCATTTTTGTTCCATGCAGAACGACAAATTAAAGCACAGTTAATAGTGAAATCTGTAAATTGTTTCATCCTACTCAACCCACGCTCTATTTCTCTAAATTCTACACTATCACTTCAATTTATTTCTTGCCACCAACCTCCTGCATTTAAAACTATAATAGATAAAATTACAGTCTTCTTTACTCATTACTCATTCTCGAGTCATTTCAAACTTGTATGTGACATGTATAATTTACAAAGCCATCAAAAGTATCACAAAACTTGTGCCTCAATCAAATATCTGGAAACTAGAACTAGTACAAGCTAACAACTGCAAATTAGAATAGAAACTGTATATAAAAAAAGTGTTCAAAAGTACTGACTAGGTACCAGAGATTGTTATGGGTCAATAATAAATTCTTGATATATAATTCTTCTAGCTGTTCTTTTTATGAGGATATTCAGTAGAAGAGCAGCCTAGGCTTGCCTCCTCAGAAGTTAGTAATGCTATATCTTAATACACAAAAATTATCTGGCTTTTGGAAGAGAGAAATCACTAGAGAGATAGCAATGTTTCACCAGCCAAGGGGGCATTCCTATAATAGCGTGAGGTCACTAGTCATCAATAGTACCAGATATCAGTAGACATCAATAGTACCAGATTTATTTATTTTTTTAGACTTTTAATATATATGATTTCAATATTTAGTTTTTCAGAGAAACAGAGATAGTCACACAGGTTTGAAATGACAACAGAATGCACATATATAAGTTTGTGAACGTGTAAATGTGGAGGGGATTTACCTCAAGAGAGTCTGTCTTCTCAGGTTCATCATTCCTGAATCTTTTTCTCAGGTCAATGTCCCGGTCGGTTGGAAGGCCAAGTCTTGACATGCTGTCGAACAGTGCTGCATCAGAAACGTCTATAGTGTCCTTCATCTCGGTATCCTTAGAAGACTGAGTGGCACCTCTGGTCAGAGTGTCTATTAGCTTAATGACCTCTAGCACCCCCTGGGCTTTGTCTTTGCGTAGGTCAGTGTCAAGGCTGGTCTTTCCAAAACTGTCCAGCATCTCAATCACTTTCAGTGCACCCTGATTTTTGTCCTTCCTTAGGTCTGTGTCATGAAGGCCAGCACTGCTCAGGACATTGGTGAGGCATGGAGAAGTCTGCATCTCACCTGTTGATGAACACAGATCATTAGATTGACAAACTGCAGACAACATGCAGCTTTTGGAAATCAACTAAAATAAAAGAAAGGTGCTCCCCTAAATACTGAATTTAATAAAGGACCATGACCCTGCACAATTGCACTTTTTGAGCAAAGCTTTTGAAATCAATGGCCATAAGTGTTTAGATTAGACTTTAATGTACACACTGACTGAAATCTGCTCACCCAAGAATTTGGTCATCGTAAACAAAAAACTAAATGCAGATGCTACATAATTTTGCAATGTTGAAGATAATCAAGGAGACGTAAATTTGCTTACGTCATGTGTGTTTGTGCAGTTGTCTGGCATGGGCTTTGAAATTTTGCATAATGAAAAACTAGAATATTTTAATAAATTAAGTCCCTGGTTCACCTTTACCAGGCTTGTGTCTCCTCTGCCATTTCATACCAATGGTACCTTTTAAGCCTGGTTTATACTCGCTTATATCGCTTGAGTGCGCGCGGCGAATGTGATGTCAGCGCTGTGTTTGCGGAGGTTCGGTTTCCTCCGGGCGCTCCGGTTTCCCCCACAGTCCAAAGACATGTGGTACAGGTGAATTGGGTAGACTAAATTGTCCGTAGTATAAGTATGAATGAGTGTGTGTGGATGTTTGCCAGAGATGGGTTGTGGCTGGAAGGGCATCTGCTACGTAAAAACTTGCTGGATAAGTTGGCGGTTCATTCCGCTGTGGCGACCCCAGATTAATAAAGGGACTAAGCCGAAGAGAAAATGAATGAATGGGTTTGTTCATGTTTTAGGTTGCTGAAAGAATCATTTGCAATCTCGCACACGTTATTATCATCAGCTCAAGTTCATTATATCAAATATAGATGCGTGGTAAGTGATCACAAATAGAGCTTCTTTGGAGAAAGTGAAACCACTCACACTTTTAGACGGCCTCGTAAACAACAACAATACACACGGAAGATTCTGCTCTTCTTCTTGGTTTTGTTTGTTTGAGCTCGGGTCAACCATGGCCCACTATTATATGTATATATTAGTATGGTGTAATGTCTCAGCTGTGTATTTAAAAATGGCACTTCCTGTGTTTTCATTCTCCTTGTTTGTTGTACTTTTGGTACTCTTTTGCTGTGCTAGATACCCTTTGGAAAGGGTATCCAAAAAAGTGGAAACGGGCCAAAAGAATCTCCAGGTAAAAAAAAATACTATAATAAACAAAGTAAAACCAATTGGAAAACTGTTCTCAGGGACCCATTTACGTTTCAGCCAAAAACAGGAAACTTTTTATTGAGTTTGTCTGTTTAATTACATGGCAACTGGGTTTTTTTATGACTGAAAACGCACAAACACAAAGTGTTTTTTTTTCCCCCGAAAATGCCATTGTTGTCATGTGAACATCCAAAAATGATTCAAAAACTTGTTTAGGGGAGTGTAGATTAAAGGTGGTAACATTGTTGCTGCTTGAGTGTTTGCTAACGCTAACTTTTGCTAAATAAAAAAATCTGTTGAGCCAGGCAAAAGATTATATATCCTGCTTTTAGACGTTCAACTAGCCATCAAACAACAATGACTTTATTTAACAATAATGAATTTATTTTCAAACGCGTTTCATTATAATCTGGACTACACTTTACAGAAAAAGTGCTCAGATTCTTTATTATTTTAGGCTACATGATATGTCAATTTAATGGCCAACTTGATGTACTTACACCAGGCACAGTAGCCTTAAAACGTGCCTAGGCTCGAGCATGATTCGGATAGCCTAGTGTGATTACACCCTTAAGCCTGGTTTATACATCTGCGTCGTGTGATCGGTGGGTGCCTTGCACGTTGTTGTGCACTTATACTTCTGCATGCTAGTTGTGTTGCTCTGCAATAACGCTTCCTAATCGCTAGTTGGCAGTGAGTATTTTTTGTCCCCCCGTGTCGAGTTTCTTCACTGGTGTTTTGTTTTTTCTGAGCGCTACCTTAATGTAAAAGGAGACATGGAACAACTTTAATCATAAGGTAAACACAAAACAAAACTTTTAAAAAAGAGCTCCTAACACTTGTAAACACTTGTTCCAATGAGTTCCAGCGGCTCTCGGTCCCGACCCCACTCGTCAGTGATACCAAGCTGACCAATCACTATACTTGCGCTGTGTCGTTGCGAGAGGTGCCATGCGAGGATTATGCGTCCACACGCAGGCTTCACCAGAGCATGCCCATGCGCTTGACACAGAAGTATAAATCAGCCTTTATAGTGAGAATACAGAACTAAAAGCAGCTCAGCTTATCTTGAATAGAAATTCTGTTGCGTATTCACAACATAATAATGTTAATATATTACATACTTATACATATTTATACAGATCTAAAATGCTTTGGCAATACTGTAATGTATTTACATATATGTTTAATTATTATATGTATAATCTTTTAATGTGTTTTTTTATTATATATGTATGTTCTTTTATTATTTTTTTTTACTTCATAAAAGCTTTGGCAATACATTTGTAACATTTGTCAATTTGTCATGCCAATAAAGCAATTATTGAATTAAAAGAAAAAGAGAGAGAGAGAGAGAGAGAGAGAGAGAGAGAGAGAGAGAGAGCAACCTTTACCTGTCAATGCGGCACATGGCTCCTAAATAGCATAAAAGTAAGATAAATAGTGGATTTCTTTTATTTTAACAGCCCTTTTTAAATAATTTTTACCCACTGAAAAAAAAGTTGTATAACAGTGTCATAACAAATAAAAATATAGTTACAAATACATTATTTTTTGTTTGTCGCATGTAGTTAAGCATATATGTGCTGTGGTTAAAAGGTGTGTTTCAATCTGGCTACACCACCGCAAGTATATTTCAAACCTGTGGGAAGCACTGAAGACTCTCCTCCCTCACCTTCTTCAGCAGTGGATTGATTTCTGTGGCGTTTTGAGCTTTCTTCAAGGTCGTCGAGATCCACTTTCCTCTTGAGTGTGCAGGCGTCCTCCATTGCTTCTGGACTTCCGGTCTCTCTCTGCGAGCCCTTTCTGTTTAACTGAATGAGTTTCAGTAACTCTTTTACTTTCACTGGGTCATTTTGAGAGGCCGCTTTCCTCGTACTCGGGTCAGGCTGAAACTGGAGCTGCTCCACCTTTTTCTTCACATTTTCTTGAACCATTGTAAATTTGGCCGGGTTGAAAATGTAGGGCCGCATGAAGCTCTCCCAGTTTGTCTTCTGCCTGGGTGCAGGGAACAGCTTTTCCTTGACGTCCAGTTTGGGATCATAGTCAGTCCTAATGCGCTGTACAGGTTTGCCTTCAGAAAGATTAGAGAGGTAGTCGTAAACCTGCTGCTCTATGGTGGTCCCAAGTTCAGCAGGAGGGTCACTGCGAGACTTGCTGAGAGTAAAGTGGAGAGCGGAGATGAAGGAATCATGCTGAGGCATCATGGAACTTTGATGATCTGATGACACAAGTTTGCAGCTCTCCAAAGGATTTGATGCTTAACAAAACACAAACATTTGTATTAGTAAATTATATATAAAAAAACAACAACAAAAAATGATGTTTTTTAATAAATATTTCCCAAATGATGTTTAACAGATTCAGGAATTTTTTCACAGTATTTCTTATATTATTTTTTCTTCTGAAGAAAGTCTTATTTGTTTTATTTTGGCTAGAATGAAAGCAGTTTTAAATATTTTGAAACCTATTTTAAGGTCCAATATTATTAGCCGGCGACACAGTGGTGCAGTAGGTAGTGCTGTCGCCTCACAGCAAGTAGGTCGCTGGTTCGAGCCTTGGCTGGGTCAGTTGGCGTTTCTGTGTGGAGTTTGCATGTTCTCCCTGTGTTCGCGTGGGTTTCCTCTGGGTGCTCCGGTTTTTCCCCCACAGTCTAAAGGCATGCAGTACAGGTGAATTGGGTAGGCTAAATTGTCCGTAGTGCATGAGTGTAAATGAGTGTGTATAGATGTTTCCCAGAGATGGGTTGTAGCTGGAAGGGCATCCGCTGCGTAAAACATGTGCTGAATAAATTGGTGGTTCATTCCGCTGTGGTGACCCCGGATTAATAAAGGGACTAAGCCGAAAAAAAAATGAATGAATATTATTAGTTCCGTAAGCAATATATTTTTTGATTGTCTGCAGAAGAAACTTCTGTTATACAATGACTTGGCCAATTACTCTAATTAAGCCTTTAAATTGCACTTTAAGCTGAATGCTTGCATCTTGAAAAATATGTAGCAAAATATTATGTGCTGTCATCATAGCAAAGATTAAAGAAATAAGTTATTAGAAAATGTCTTATTAAATCTATTATGTTCAGAAATGGGTTGAAAAAAATCTTTCCGTTAAACAGAAATTGGGGGAAAATATAAAGGGCTGCTAATAATTCTGACTTCAACTGTTTATTATAGTTACTTTCTGTAAATAAGGAACGGAAAATAAATACAATAAAATAAAAATATGAAACAAACTGTGCTTTAAGCATCTTCACTGTAAGAAAAAAGCCTAATTATAGCTACAAAAGTCCTTCAGTCAAGAGCAGTGAGTGATTTTGTCCTCATGTTGTTTGATTAATGATCAAAACAGTTGGCAGCAGGAATATTGCGTGCTGTCACTTTAAGAGCAGTACGTTTCTGATTTATGGTTTCATTTTCACCTGTATTTTGATTCTCAACTCGTTTGTCTTACATAAATGAGGGTTAATGTGAATAGTCACTAAACACTGTGTTGACACAAATTTGCATGTATTTGACCATTGAAGCGCTCACATTAACATGACTTTAGATGTGTGTGCTCTGTTCGTCTCAGAGGATGAGCGCACACCCACAACAGCATGCAATCTCTTTCGCGCTTTTAAAAACATGAATGATTCGAATGTGCATCAATGAATAATAAGCATCGCATGCTGCAAGTTACATTACAGAACATGCTTTTAGTAATTTTCATGGGAAACTGAGCTTTGCAGAGCAACAAAAGAGTACAACCGGAAAAGGGGCAGTATATAATGCAATAATTGTTTTATCTCGATTAATGTTTTTTCATAATCATTAGAAGCCAAAATCGAAATCGAAACTGAATTTCAATTAATTCCACAGCCCTAACTGAGCCTGTGTCCTAATTACACGCAACACAATGCCATGATGTGATAAAAGGTATCCTTCCATGTTAAGGGGAGTTTTTGTCCTTACCATCTGCGACGCCGATGCACAAAATTTCTATTATAGAAATGCTTAAAATTTCTACTATGTCACAGCAGAACAACAGCATAATCTACTGTGACAAAGATTACCTCGGGTACAGATTATGTGCTTTTACTCGGCATCAAATGCTACCTAATT
This sequence comes from Danio tinwini, assembly GCA_903798205.1. Taxonomy (NCBI): domain Eukaryota; kingdom Metazoa; phylum Chordata; class Actinopteri; order Cypriniformes; family Danionidae; genus Danio; species Danio tinwini. The sequence goes on from CAIGQZ010032975.1 coordinate 270,330, forward strand.
TGAGTTCAAATACCATTTTATGTGAAATTTATTGCCATACTGCTTAAAGCAGCAGCAGATCTTACAAAATAAACTCAGCCACTCAGTAGCCTATTAATAATCTTAAAGAGGTTTCATTTGTGTTAATTAGATTAAAAGCCTTTATCATTTTGTTGGTAGTGCAGTGGCTGATATTTAAATGTTTCTGTCGTGTCATTTTTGGTGCAGACAGACAAATTGACTGTTGCTGGAATCTTGTTGCGTCACATGTAGTTAAACACAGTGTTAAGTGTAAAACATGCTACGTGTTTAAAGACAAAAAAAATTAAATGAATATAAACATCCATACACTACCTGACAAAAGTCGTTGCCTACACAAGTTTTAGGAACAACAAATAATAACTTGACTTTTATTTGATCATCTAGATTACGCTTATTTTACCAAAATAAAATATGATTGTGCCTTGATTTTGAATGATTTAATTAGGACAGCAAAGTATGACTTTGCTTAGACAAAAGTCTTGTCACTTAACAGAAATAATGTACAGTATAAAATATAAAGTTATGGTGCAGTGAAAAAAAAAGAATATTGTGTATGACTCCCATGAGTTTGGAGGACTGCATCCATACATCTCTGCAAAGACTCAAATAACTTATTAATAAAGTCATCTGGAATGGCAAAGAAAGCGTTCTTGCAGGACTTCCAGAGTTCATCAAGATCCTTTGGATTAATCTTCAATGCCTACTCCACCTTACCCCAGACAGGTTCATTAGTGTTCATGTCTGGTGACTGAGCTGGCCAATCCTGGAGCACCTTAACCTTCTTTGCTTTCAGGATCTTTGATGTGGGGGCTGAAGTATGAGAAGGTGCGCTATCCTGCTGAAGAATTTGCCTTCTCTTGTAATTTGTAATGTAATGGGCAGCACAAATGTCTTGATACCTCAGGCTCTTGCCATCCACTCTGCAGATCTCTCGCACACCCCCATGCTAAATGTAACCCCAAACCATGATTTTTCCTTCACCTTCATCTCTGTGAGAATCTTGGGTCCATGCGGGTTCCAATAGATCTTCTGCAGCATTTGTGATGCAGTTCAACAGATGATTCATCAGAAAAATCTACCTTCTGCCACTTTTCCAAATGATCAACGAGAAGTCAAGTTATTATTTGTTGCTCTTACAACTGGGATTGATGACAAAACTTTTGACAGGTAGTGTATATTGTTTTCTGAATTCCTAGGTCAATTAATGTATTCATAAAAATCTATCAAAGACATGAAAACCCCTCACTGTTGTCTGCAAAGTGTCAGACGTTGGGTTAGGGCTATTAGATGCTGTAAAAATATTATTTTTGTGTAACTGACTTTTAAATCAGCTTATGAATCATTAAATAAGATCAGAAAAAAAATGTATGTATACACACTTTACAAAACCTAAAGAAATACCATGGCTCAATGACATTGCTTTAATAATAACAATCTGAGGATGTAAAATGTCCTAGTCATAATCTTAATGCAATCATACATTTGTTTGTTGTTTTATTTACTTATTTTTGGATTCCACCAGTTAACAATAACTACTCTTAAACTACCAAATTGACTACCAATTAATTTTTTTACCATTTATTGTTTTATGGCTTAGAAAACAATACATGGTATAAAAACAATAAAACAGAAAAAAGCAGGGAAAAATGTTGTTTACTAACAATTATTATTATTATTATATAATTTTTTCCCTTCTTTCTGTTCTTGTGTGCAATTTCAATAAGATATTTTAAAAAATCTGATGAAGGCAGGTTATCATTTTAACCCAAATAAATTCTCTATTCTTGATGAATATGCAACATGCTACATGTATTCTGTGTGCTTGCATGTTTTGTGCATCATTAGATTGTATATATATATGCATGTTTCCATTATTTTGTTCAATCTTATAATTGCATGGTTTCAAGTGATTTGAGTTTAAGAATAAAATATGAGAGAATGCCTCCATTTCATGCTGAATCTAATTTATCTGCCGGCAGCTAGCTCTCTGCAACTCTCACATGATCTCCCACTGCAGCTAAGCAGGGCTGCACCTGGTCAGTACATGGATAAAAAAAACACATGGGAAAGCTAGGTTGCTGCCGGAAGTGGTGTTAGTGAGGCCAGCAGGGGACACTCACCCTGTGGTCTATGTGGATCCTAATGCCCCAGTATAATGATGGGGACTCTATACTGCCCAGCGAGTGCCATCTCTGTGGTCATTAAAAATCCCAGTATGTCCTTCAAAAAAAGAGTAGGGGTTTAAATTTGCCTAAATTTGCCCACTGGCCTCTGTCCTCCAAACCATCCCCATATCATAATTGTCTTCATCACTCGGTCTCCTCTTCGGTCTCACACTCAATCTGGTGTGTTATGTGCGGTGTGGCGCAATATGGCTGCCGTCGTGTCATCCAGGTGGATGCTGCACACTGGTGGTGGATGAGGAGATTCCCCCCAATGTGTAAAAGTGATTTAGGTGTCTAGAAAAGCGCTATATAAATGTAAGGAGTTATTCTTCTTCTTATTATTATTATTATTATAAAAAATTATTGATGCTAATAATTTGTTTTTATTATTAATGCATCAAAAGTGCATTTAACAGAATCAGGATCAACTACAGCCTTCCCTTACAACCTTATGGTGGTGTGGTATATCCCAATCAGTATATAACTGTTTTGCTCTGTTTTTCTCAAGCTTTCTTTTACCTGATGGCATTCGAGATTTGTACAGCTGTATGACACTAGTCTGAAGAGAACTTGTGCAGCAACTCAGTTGTACTAAGATATCTACATATACTTATGACTATCTGATAGATGGATGATGACATCATATTGGATAAGAATATCTATTCTAATGAAAAAAATCACCCTCTTGGGTAATAACTTATTTTTGGTGCACTGATGTTAGAATGTACAGTGGGTACGGAAAGTATTCAGACCCCCTTAAATGTTTCAGTCTTTGTTATATACACAGCTAAAATAACAAAGGAGTGGCTTCACATCAACTATATGACCGTTCTTGAATGGCCCAGCCAGAGCCCTGACTTAAACCTAAATGAGCATCTCTGGAGAGACCTAAAAATGGCTGTCCACCAATGTTTTACCATCCAACCTGACAGAACTGGAGAGGATCTGCAAGGTGCAATAGCAGAAGATCTCCAAATCCAGGTGTGAAAAACGTCCCAAAAAACTCTTGACTGTATTAATCAAAAGTGTGCTTCTACTATATACTGAGGGTCTGAATACTTAGCACCATGTGAAATTTTTGTTTTTCTTTTCTAATAAATCTGCAAAAATGTAAACAATTCTGTGTTTTTCTGTCAATATTGGGTGATGTGTGTTGATGAGGAAAAAAAATTAACTTAACTGATTTTATCAAATGACTGCAATATAATAAAGAGTGGAAAATGTAAGGGTGTCTAAAAACTTAGTACCTACAGTATGTTATACCAAAGTGGACTAGCAATGTTTTGGGTAAACATTTAAATCTGCATTTGCATGCTTCTAAAATATTTGTGCTGGTTTAAACAGGGTACAAGTGTCTCCAAATACTCACAGCTCTTTAACGTTCCACGCTTCTCGCTATAAATAAAAAGTGCTTGCATACTGGACATTTTCCAACCATTTCGACGCTCTGTAAAATAAACATCATATGGAATATTTAAAATTTCAATTAGTTTCATGCCAAGATTACACCATCATTAGATCTTACCACTTGAATTGGTCAGTTGACCGGCAGAGAGCAAGAAGAGAAAACCTCTGTCTTTCACCATATGCACTAACACCTGCAGTGAGTAGACAAAAATCAGCTGGCATAGTAAGAGTTAGAGCTATATAAATCAGTAAAAATGCCCAATCAGACACTCACCAGACCCTCTTCCTCCAGTTTCTGCATCAACCCCCTCAAACTCTTTGGAGATTTGTCTTCCTCCACCACGTCAAACAGACTGCAGACCATGCCAGTTTTAGACACTGTAAAACCAAACCAAAAACAAACAAGCATTGTACATCTACAAGCACTCAATACAATTTTAAATTACCAAGTGTTGTGCAACAATGGAAACAACAAACAATAATAGTGTTTTATATACACAAAGTTAGTTTTAAACCATTACTGTGTAATTAAAGTTTTAGAGCACATATTGTTATGCAGTTCAAAACATAATATATGAATGTGTCTGAATGTAGAAGTCTACTTCAGCAATGCTCTGCTTTTGTTGTGCTCTGAAATACAACATTTGATTGTTTGTAAAAAAAATAAAAAAATAAATTGTCTATTGTACAATGCAGTGATTTTATGTAGTTTCAAAATACAATATATTAAAGTTTTAATGTAGAAAAATGCAACGTGGGTGTCTTAAGGAGCAAAAATACAGCATATATGGGCTCTTATATACTGTTGTGTCATCACATATTGCAAGTCATATCTCTTCGGCCGTTCGTTTGGGATGCTTTTCATAAATTGGCCCCCATGACAAACTAATTGAATAGCCCTGGTCAAAACATTACATTTGATAGGTTAAATGAATGGAGCAGTAAAGATATCCCCACAAGGGGAAAAACGGAACTAGTGCTGCACACATACAAATTGTAGACAAAGCAGCATTTAGCACCATTTTCACAGTACCCGTTACTCACCAAGGAGGAATTCACTCATGTAAATATGCCTGATAATCTAATGATCCATATACCTTGAAATGACTTGAGAAATTAAGAGAAATTACAGAAAGCTTCTTTGTGTTGCCGCTTGACTTGAATCATTTGCTTTGCTTCATCACTTCTGTTTTTATTCTCACTCTGATTCCATACAAAATAATCAATAAAAGCAATCTCTATCTGCGGCAATAACTGATGTTGATTCTATATGCCAAATCGGGTCAACTTTTATTTTATAAAAATTTATTTAAAAAAATTATTCCATGTTTGATGTAATCTCAACTGAAGCATGAAGAGAGGTCAAGACAGAGTAGCTTCTCCTTTTCTTTAAAAAAAACTAACAAAAAACAACAACCAATAGCATTTTGTTTTCATCATGGTGAAGTTTTTTGCTTGCCACTGGCTTGCATGGATTGTGGAGCTGCGCATTGATGGATTTCCACTGTAGTGTTTGGACTTTCAGCAGTGAAAATTAAACCAAACTGAACTTTAACTCTGAAAACTGTACTGACACGGTTTCAATTTACTAGAACTTCTATGTTAAGCTGCTTTGCCACAATCGCTCAAGCGCTCAAGCACAAAGCTCAAGCGTATCAAATGAAAGGCACGTTGAAGGGGACATGTCAGAAATTAGAGAGCATTTGATTGGTCAGATTTGATGAGAAATTGAAGTATAAGGGGACTAAAGTGAAAAACATTGTTGACACATTTAGGCGAAACTGCTAATTGCAAGCTTTGGATGTTTTTTGGATCAGTTTCATATTACATATAGGTGGTGCTTCGTTATTCAGTAAATATAAATGTGTCAACCTAGAATGTCCAATTCATCATCTAGTATAGACAGTTTGATCATGTCTGGTCTCAAAATTGTAATTTGCTATGTGTCTTTCATTTATTTTCAGGTTAATTTCATGTAATTTATTATTTATGCAGTTGTCCCATTCTCTTTGTTTCGTTTATGTACAAATTAATTGTGGGTTTCAAGTCCTCAGGAGGAATTAAACATTCTGTCACTTTTTGCTGCTTCATCTTCCAGTTCATTTCTATGTAGTGCCATATGGCCTGGAATCCAACAGAAGATAATGTTGAACTTCTTATTTTCTAGCGTTTTCATTTTCTTTACAATCATGGAAACTATGGGGTGATCACACTTAGAAGCTTCAAGTGTTTGAAGACAGGATTTGGAAACTGTGCAGATTAAAAAGATGAGGTACTGTGTCCTTTCCATTTGTTCTAAAGCCATATTTATTGCATAAGCTTCTGCTGTGTAAATTGAGCTTTCTCCTGGAATCCGAGTACCAAAAACATCATCAGAACACATTTTAAATGGCATGATTTAAATCGCTGACAAGTTCAGATATTTAGCATGCCAAATATCTCACGGGTGTCGGCAACTTATCAGCGATCAAACTGATCTCAGTTCGCGTCTTTGACAGTGCACACTGTGTGATTGTTACACACGTGAACGAGCACTGGTTTGTCTGTGTTTTCAGGCATTTGTCAGAGTCAAAAACCAGGGCTAAAATCATGCAGTCTGAACTCGGCATTAAAAAGACTCTTTAATATAAACAAACTAAAACTCTGACTGTGTTAGGATTTTATATTTTTAAAAGAAATATCAGAATATATGTTTTCTGGCATAAGCTGAGGTCTTAGCACATTTACAATATCCCCTGCCGAAAAAAACCCTTTCACTGGGGACTGAGATGGCTGATGTGGAGAGGAAAGCCTTTAATTAAACAGAGAGCAGTGTGTACAGAGGTGCACAATAGCCCCCTCTGCTCCAGGGGGCTAGCGACTGGCATAAAACACTGATTATAATATATGATATAATAAGCAAGTTATTAAAATATGCATAAACTAAATTGAAAAAGAGAGGGTAAAAAGGAACAATCTAATACCTGGTTCTGTAACAACACAGCTTTCTCATTCTGTCTGAAAAATATCTGCACACTATCACCATGAAAACTCTGATGCACTGTGTGATCTCCCTAACGTTAGCACTCGGAGCAAGCGGAGCTGCCAATCCTTTAATAGCTTTTACTATGTTACTATAGGTTACTATGTCAGAATAGGTGACCATAGGTCAAGACATGTGGAGTCCCACAGGGCTCGATTCTGGCACCTCTCCTGTTCACCCTTTATATGCTCCCGCTAAGCAAAATAATGAGAAAAAAACAAATTTCCTACCACAGCTATGCTGATGACACTCAGATCTACATAGCCTTATTGCCTAATGACTACAGCCCTATTGACACCCTCTGCCAATGCATTGATGAAATGAACAGCTGGAAGTGCCAAAACTTTCTTCAGTTAAACAAAGAAAAAAATGAAGTCATTGCGTTCGGGAACAGAAATGAGGTTCTCAAGGTGAATGCGTACCTTGACTCTAAAGGTCAAACAACAAAAAATAAGGTCAAGAAATTGGTGTGACTCTGGAGTCAGATCTGAGTTTCAATAGTCATGTTGAAGCAATTAGTAAATCAGCATACTATCATCTCAAAAACATTGCAAGAATCAGATGCTTTGTTTCCAGTGAAGACTTAGAGAAACTTGTTCATGCTTTCATCAGCAGCAGGGTGGATTACTGTAACGGCCTCCTCACAGGCCTGCCCAAAAAGACAGTCAGACAGTTGCAGCTCATCCAGAATACTGCAGCCAGGATTCTGACCAGAACCAGGAAATCAGAGCACATCACACCTGTCCTCAGGTCTTTACACTGGCTCCCAGTTATGTTTAAAATATATTTTAAAGTATTATTACTTGTCTATAAATCACTAAATGGCCTAGGACCTCAATACATTACAGATATGCTCACTGAATACAAACCTAATAGAACACTCAGATATCTAGGATCATATAAACTAGAAATTCCAAGAGTTCAGTCAAAGCAGGGTCAATCAGCCTTCAGCTACTATGCCCCTCGCTGCTGGAATCAGCTCCCAGAAATGATCAGATGTGCTCCAACATTAGGCACATTCAAATCAAGACTAAAAACACATCTGTTTAGCTGTGCCTTTACTGAATGAGCACTGTGCTACGTCTGACAGATTGCACTATTATGTTTTTCGCTTCTTTTTCATTCTTTTACAACCTGTTTTACCACATTTTTATCTGTTTTTATATTAACTGTTTTTATTTTCTTACACTTGTCTTTTTTATTCTTGTTTATGCAAAGCACTTTGAATTGCCACTGTGAATGAAATGTGCAATATAAATAAACTTGCCTTGCCTTTTGCGTATAGATGTCGGAGACAGTAGTTTTTCACTGTGCTGCATCATATTTTGTTGTTCTGTTAGTGTAAGTAAACATCTTTTTGCAGTATTTGTACTAAGGCTGTGTAATTTGGGGAAAAAAATGTACATTTTTTGACAGATATTGCATTTTTGATTAGATTTACGATTTAATTTTGTAGTCATGCAGAATTAATTAATTTTGTAGTCAGCAATAAGCTACAATACAGACTATTGAGTTAAAGCTCAATAATCTGTATTGTATCTTCTTACTGCTGAAATTAGTGTAGGTTATAAAAAGGGAACTGAAAATATATTAACTTTTATATAAACATTTATTCAAAATTAGTTTTTAAATATTCAGAAAATAAACACTCATTTTTCTCTAGAAAAGTAAGAACAAATAAAATGATCTTACCTTTCTGTTAACAAGTTGAACTCAAATGAGGGAGATAGTGTAGCTTATTATACAAACAACAAAAAAATAATTATAAATATACAGAACACTCTGCAAACTACTACAGCATGTGGTACCCCAAAACGGCTAAAATAGGTGTGAGACGAAAGTGTATATCTCCTCTCCTGCATTTAGGTGGGTTTATTTTTATCCCTCTTTGGTCACTGAATTAAAAGGCATTGTGTCTTTAGCAAGGTAGTGCATTATGGCATTAGTTATCTCCTGGGTAGGGTTGCACCAGCTGTTTGTAAGTTCTGTCTTAAACCGGAAGGTTAAAAGTCCACACTAGGGGCTTTGTAACTACTAGCTAGATTGTAACTAAATTTGTTAACATGTTCTTACAGCAAACCGTAGTTAGTAGGTTATAAGCTCTCCGTAAAGTCATGCGTATAGTCAAGTTAAATGTCGTAATATCCAATAAGCAGCATGTAAATCGTTAAACTGTTGTAAGATTCTGCCACTAACGCATCTATCTATGACTGTCCTATGAAAATGAAATGACAAATAAAATTTTTATAGTACACTACAATCAGTTACTACAGACGACGCACATAACTGCATCGTGAGCTGTGAATGCACGTAAAATACACATGAAGTTAAACCAAAATATTTCCATATTACCGATGTCTTGTTTTTCTCTGATATTAATTAGTCTATTAATGCTTCTGAAGCATGCCACTCCTCTGAGCTTTCCTGTTTTTTGGGGGGCGTTCAGCATAGTTCGTTTTTTTTGATTGAGCAGAACAAAAGTGTGCTTACTCAATTGACTAGTAAGACTCCAGTGTTTACAGTTTTTTTGTTGCAGTGTGACGCGGCCTAACGCAGCGTGGCTGTTCAGACTCACACTGACACAAGGAGTCATGGTCTTTGACAGCAGTAAATAACTAAACAACTATTTGACCTGTACAACCATTTGTAAATTATAAATTTAAATTTACTTTATATATTTTTTATTCACAAACTGTACAGCTTTTGTCACTGCAATGTACTGTATCTTTATGGGCTTCTGGAAGAACATTTCCTGAGCCTCTTGGTATGGAAAGTCAGAAATGTCTGGCCCATTTATTGAGACATTTATTAAACATGTCTCTTATAAAAATTTTGATGTGAACATTTCATGGCCAGAAGCAGCTTTACAGAAAATAATGCATCCATTCATTTTACTTCAGCTTAGTGCCTTATTTTATCAGGGGTCACCAAAGCAGAATGAACCGCCACAGAAAAATTACAAACAATGCAATTTGCAAACATTGCAAATGATGAAAGATGAAAATTTGTTAAAATGCACATCTATAAATCTAACACTTGTTTACTAAAATGAAATATGCCTATAAACTACTTATTATAGCAATGAGTGTATTACAAGAAGTTATATTATTAAATATTTATGTAAAAAAAGTTTTATCTAATAATTCCAGCCAGCTTTTAGTGAATTTGTAATATTGTCAAAAACACAGAACTTTCAGTTGTTATATGTAAAAAAGGTATAAATACATGCAAGACCATTCCAACAGCAGCAGATCTCTCAATGAAAGGGGGTTGCACTCGCGATATCTTTACTGCTCCATTCATTTAACCTATCAAATGTATTGTTTAGACCAGGGCTATTCAATTAGTTTGTCATGGGGGCCAATTTATGAAAAGCATCCCAAACGAAGGGCCGAAGAGATATGACTTGCAATATGTGATGACACAACAGTATATAAGAGCCCATATGCTGTATTTTTGCTCCTTAAGACACCCACGTTGCATTTTTTTACATTAAAATGTTAATATATTGTATTTTGAAACTACATAAAATCACTGCATTGTACAATAGACAATTTATTTATTTTTATTTTTTTACAAACAATCAAATGTTGTATTTCAGAGCACAACAAAAGCAGAGCATTGCTGAAGTAGACTTCTACATTCAGACACATTCATATATTATGTTTTGAACTGCATAACAATATGGATGCAACAATTATAGAGTTTGGTTGTATGATTATATAGTCTGAAGAATAATCATGGTTTCATGGTTATCACGTCTAATGTACATTTAAGCTTTATATTAGCTAGATTTAGATCTGGACATCTCTAACTAATACTAAACATTTGAAAAGGCATTTTCATTAACAATAGTTTTTATGCTGTAGGTTTTTCTGTGTTTATACTGTAGGGCTTCACAATTATGTGTGTGTTTATAAAGAGCAAGAGAGAAAATAATATTATAAAAGTGGTTATGAAGGTGGGCGCCAATATTTAGATTGCGTTCATACATACATAATCATTTTAACAATAATTCGTCTAAAATATCTTTTGTTTACATTGCACTGAAAGGCACGCACAACTCTCACCGCTACAGCATGACATGTTTTCTACTGCGTGGGCCCGGAAAGCCGCGAGCACATTGCTCCGCTTGCACCTGCATATTGCCATCTATTCTTACTTTAGAAATAACAAACTTGCACGCGATAAAGACGAGATATGGGAATGGTCCACTGCAGCTGCTAGAGTTAATCCAGCGTGTGTGCTATTAGCCTGGGTGTACAAGCTCGGAACTTTCAAAACTATAGCGCACAGTTGGCAACTTGGCATTTCACTCAGTCCAACAGAAATGCGGCCTAGAGAAGCCTTTACGATTAATTAACCGTGACGAATTAAAGAGCAGTTAATAATGAAATCAGCTAATCGTTGCATCCCTAATAACGATATTAGTGCATTGTACAAAAGGGAAAAGGTCTTTTCTACAAACATATTCAAATGTTTTCGGCTGCTCTCACCACTTGCTTAATGTCATGTGACTCACGCTCTGCGCAGCTCGTGCTGTATTGAACAGACGCACGTCACTTCATCACTATAGCGGCCGTTTCTCGACTGAAAAAAATATATATATATATTTTTGATGACTTGGTCACACTATTTGCAGGGCCGGAACAAATTGCCTCGAGGGCCCGGTTTGGCCCGCGGGCCTCCAATTAAATAGCCCTGGTTTACACCATCACTGTGTTTCTGCCGATCTGTTCACTTGCTCATTCACTCTCGTCACCATGATTTCCGGGTGTTTTAATTCATTTTGGGCGATCACGGAGCTGTTATGAAATTGCAGAAGACATGCAGAGCCTCCGGGATAGGTCATAACTAAACACTAGAAAGAGGAGATAGCTCTGCTTGCATCACAGATCACAGTATTGGATGTGCGCTACATATCTGAAGAGCGGGGAGGTATGCGGGACGTATTTGAGGACCAGGTGGGAGACACGTGATTTCCGGGTGATTATCATTCGTTTGCGGGCATCCAGGAGTCTCTATGCATTTGCGGGACACTCCCGGAACTTTCGAGAGACTTGGGATGTCTGCATCTGTATATATTTTAGCTGCAGTGACGCAAGCGCAGAACAGAAATTACATGCTGCTGCGTAAATAAGATATTATATACGGCTATTTAGCTTGTTTATAAAAAAATATTTGTGATCTGGCACTATATAGATAATACAATTGACGTGAGTTCAATGAGGCCAGGTACAGCCAGTGGGAGGGTGGGGTGCCCCCTTAAATAATGGTAGGGGAAACACTGAACTCACACAAAGACGCCAAAATTTAATAATACATATTTCATATTAGCTAATTGCAACGTTTCAAATTGCAATTGTGATTTGATTTTGATTAATCACACAGCCCTAATTTGCACACAGTTTGTGTTTAGCCTAGCGCACTTTACTGCTGTCATTTTACTCTGCCGCTCCATCTCTTTCTTGCCACTGATGTGCAGGTAAAGTGTGTTTGTCCCTGTAAACACAGCGCCCCCTCTGTTCAAAACATGTATCGTGATTCATTCAACATTTGTACCAGTTTGAATCGTCACATATTTTAATCAATTTTCAACCGGCTCACAGTAAATTGTTATATCCCTACTTATGGATAATACAATTTGTATTACATTTTAATTACAATGTCTTTCTAAACACAATGCGAGTTTGTAGCAGTTTAATGCATTTCATGTGCAATTATGGATATGTACTTAGCATATGCAACATGTGTTAAGCGCTCAGTGATCAAACCTTCATGGCTGCCCGTGTAGAGGCTCCAGGAGAAGATGGACGATGGAATTTTCTGCTTCACCTGCTGTAGCCTCATCACTTTCCCTATCTCGATCTTCTCTGGCCTGAACAGCAACATGCATCATGAATTAGTACAGTGCCACATCATTTACTCTAGAGGTAACAGCTAAGTGGGACTCACAGTTTGTAGGGCAGAAAGGGTTGAGAGAGTGACCGAAAGCAGGCCTGGTACACATCTTTACCCCCGTTCACAAAATGGCCACGCCAAACCGTGTAGCAGCGCCTACCTGTAAAATAAAACAAAAATAAAAATATAAAACAAGTCAGTCAGACCAAAAAATACTATTATTTGTAATGCTGTTACATTTTCACTCAAAATCAATATGACTGACCAAATTTTCATAAAATACCAGTTCATAGATTTTGTACATTTGTTCCCCAAAGTCAGCGGTTCTCAATTCCGGTCCACCCGCCCTGCACATTTTGTATGTCTTCCTTACTTAACACATCTGATTAAGATCATCAGCTCTTTAACAGGGAGATCCATGAACTGAAGCTTGTCAAATAAGAGAGACATACAAAATGAGCAGGATGGGGGATACCACATTGATCTGCAAGTCAAATTGCTTAACTTAATTAAAAATATGAAAAAGGGTCTCTAAATAAAACCAAACATTAACAATACTTTCATTCCACAACAAATACTTTATATTTAAAAGTTTTTACAACGGAAAATATAGCAAAACTATAAAACACATCTAGCCTAACTAATTTGTTTTACCCTTGGGTGTTTTCATCCACTCTGGGGTGATTTTGAGTCTTAAAATTTCAGCAAATGGAATGACTTTAGATGACAAATCTTACTTTGACGCATACAACTCAATACTCTCTAGGGAAATTCACTACCTTTTGTTATGTTGGTGGATGTTTTTGCCCTATTGACTTCCATTATAACTACTTTTTTTTTAATTCCAAAGTCATGAGACAATAACATTTCTTGATGGCTTTCTTGATTGTTGGTGGTTTTCTCTGTTGGAAAGAGATACATTTTTTTTACTTTTAATCATTAGTTGAAGCTAGGGCTACACAATACTGGAAACACCCGGCATTGCGATATTTCTTTTTCTGCGATATATATATATATATATATTGCAATATGATTAAGCAGATGACTTGAATAGCTCTATTTAAAATTCAATCTTTAACTTAAGATTGATTGGAATAACGGTGTACAGGAGTGAGTAAAAAAAAAATGTAAATACATAAGATAGAGCAAAGATAAAAGTAAAATAAGCAGTCAGATGTTCAGGTACAGTAATACAATATGATATATCACTAAAAAATCATCCACAATACATCATGATATTTCTAAATGAAGGAGAGAAATGAATCAAAAATGTATAAGATGTATTTTATTGATTTTTAGTGATTTGCAGTGATAAGCAATTTGGCTGTTTACACCAGACAAAACATAATATAAATTAAAATACAGCCATTCAAAGGCACAGAATAGTGCACTTACAGCACCCCAACGAAATTGTAAGGTTTACATTTCAATTAATACATATTAAACCTCTTTAACATTATTTAATGTCCATGCTGGATCACTTATATGTGTTGGTTTACACTGAGTCACAGTTCTGAAGTTCAATTTCAAATAGCTTTTTTTATTTTCAAGACCTGAGGTGAACTATCTGCTGCTGCTTTCAGTAGTGTTAGAGATGTGAACCTACACTGGTCTCACGGTTTGGTTTGGTTACGATTATCATGACATCAATTTGGTTCAATTCGATATCTCAGTGCATCACGGTGCATTGACAATACTTTCCATTCACAATTTTATATTTTCTTAACAGCACAGCAATTCTTGTTTTAAAATGTATAAATATATATTTATATTTTATTATTATTTGTAATACAATTTTGTGCTTTAAAAGAAGCAGTCAGATATATGAACTGTTCCTTTAAAAATTCACATGCACAGAACAACATGAGCATTTATAGCAAATAACTAAATATAAATATCCAGCTCACTTTCTGAGCCTTGTCAAGTGAGTTCTTACATCCCATGATTGTTCACATGCTCATCAGAAAGGGCTGCAATTGGCTCTAACACTTGGCGCTGTTTACTAATGAGTGACACTGATAAACAGCAGCTGCGATCACATCTGATTCATGATAGACGCAGAAGAGAAAACTCTGCAGACACGCACTCATGTCTGGATCCAGGTATCGATGTAACAGCCGATGGGTAAGGAAAAGTTACGCCAGCAGGCAGGTCAAATGTCCACAGTGAGAGAGACAGAAATTGAGTTTAATTTAATTTCAGGGTCACCTTCAGTGTCAGTGAAAGACTGTCCAGCAAACACACACACAAATTGTGCACATTTTCTGCGTTTTAAAGTAGTTGGAGTGTTTTAATTACTTGCGGTTACCTCCCTCACCATAGTAAGCTACCGTAATATAGCGCATATAAGATAAATGACGTCAGTACTTAATAACCGGTTATGATTATTACTAAACTCATACCGAACTGTCTGCGTCTGCATCGCGGTGCACCACAGAAACAATTAATTTTGACACCCCTAAGTAGTATGGCAATAAATGTCATGTAAAACGGCATTCAAACTAACATTGCTAGCATTTAACACTGAATGAAGCACATGAGGTGTACCTGAGGTGATCATTGTTCACCTATGGGAAATAGAAGTTGTATCTAAAATATAAATTTCAGGTTTTGGTTAGGACAAAAACTTATTTTATTATGGAAAATATTTCTTAATATTCTTTTCTTAGTAGGAAAATGATTTAAATCAGCTTAAAATCAGCCTTTAGGCTTGATAGTAAGGCACAGTCACGTCAATCTGACAACCTGCGCTTGCGTGGATGCGGAGTGAAAATGTGTTTTGATCAAGGAGTGCAATACCTAGTACAACCACTGAGTGTCCAAATTATATACTGTACCTTTAAATAATTAGAGAAAAAATAAACAGTCTAATGCAGTTAAATATACTGTTATCCTGAAGAAAAATGATGCCTACCTACACTCATCCCAGCAGGCTGACTGTTGGACCTGAAAACAAAGACAATTTCAGTAAGAAAACAAAGTTTTAAAGCTCACAACTGCAAGTGTACAGGGTACAGCCAGGTACCTAAAAGAAGTCAGTGGTTTAGGGATGACTGTTGAAGCCTCTTTGCCTTTGAAGTAATAAGAGACCACAGCATATGGACACACATGCCTTGGTCTGGAAGAAATCTCGAAATCCACATACTCATAGAAGTATTGCTGCGAAAACAACAACAAAAAACATCTTACAGGAAAAGCATGTAATTAGGGATGGGCAATATCTTATTGTTTGCAATATACCAGTAAAAATTAGACTTCTATAAATAATAACCTATAATCTGTCTGTGCAATGATTTAATACAGTAGCACGTGTGCAATGCAGTTTTGCATTATAGCTAGCTTCCACTGAGAGGTACAGTACGGGTCACCTTTATCAAGCTTGCGTTTCCACCACCAAGTGTACACTTTTGGTGGGCGTGGTGTACGACAGAAAGTTTCAGACGATGTCATGTTTACTCAAGGAAATGTCACAGTAACACCGTACAGGTCATTCACATATCATATGAGAAGCACTTCTCACAACACAGATGCTTTATACACATAAATACTTGTGTATAAATGTTTATTACTAACCTTTCTATGAACATGATTTGATTATAACTGCAGATTAATGATAGTGTGAAATGGTCTACTGTAACTTCTGCATTTAATATACATAAAATACATACATAAAATAAATAAGTAAATAAACATATATGACCACATACAGACCCTTACAGTCTCTGATATGTTACCAATTACAGAAAACTACACACAGCATACATTTAGTCCTTATTTGAGTTAAAAAAAAAACTACACAAAATATAGCCCACAGTCAGCGCAAACATTCTCATCTGTGTCTGTAATCTTCAGCAGCACGTGTAGCCTCTTGTTAGAAACGAATTCCGTCATTCCGAGTTCACAATAGTCTAAAAGGTGATGATAATAGTTAAACATGGCAGTTTGTTCATGTTTAAGTTGTAGAAGCATCATTTGCTGCTGTTTTGTCAGGCTTCTCCTTTGTTTTTCCGCTCTCATACGTTTGTCCGCATTCTAAATAAATCGGATATCAGAGTTCTTCAATGATCACAAGCATGTTGAAAAGATGAGCTCAAAAAGTTCATTATTTCAAATATAAACGCGATCACAAGCTCTCTGGACAAAGTAAACCGCTCGCACTTTTAGACAAGCTCATAAATCAACAACAGGACATGGCAGAATTTGTTCTTCTTGGCTTTGTGGATGTTCATCAAGACTACGACAAGGTTTGTTTGAGCTCTAGTCAACCATGGCTCGTTATTATATGCATAAAGTATTACGATAATGTCTCGGCTGTGTATTTAAAAACATGATGGTTCCATTGTTTTAATTCTGGCTAGCTCCACAAGCTTGTGACGTATCTCTGTAACCAATCAGCATTCAGCGGTGCGTGTAGCTCCACCTTTTGGTACCCTTTTTCGTGCTTGCTACCCTTTCGAAAGGGAGCAGAAAAAGTGGTATGGTTCAGGTTCGAACCGAACCATACTGCACCACTCAGTGAAAACAGGCCATAAATGAGCCTATTGACAAACAGATCTACTCACATAATTTTTCTTTAAATTCAATGTACTTATTTTTACCTGTGTATACTCAAAAGCCATGTGTGACAGTAAGGATGTCACTCGAGTTGAACTCTTGGAGAAATGGCTGTCAAATTTAGGTGTGGGATCAATCCCTCTGGATGTCCGGTTATCTGGATATCTGGATATACAGTCGTGCACGCTCTTCACTCGACCCTAACATACAGAAGATCAAACAAACTCAGACTCAAGAGCAATAAAATGTTCAAGTGAAAACAATAGACTGCCGATGTACCTTTATCACTTTAAATAAGATGATATCTCCTGTAGTTCCAGGCTCAAACGGGTTGATTTGAAGTAAATCAGAAAACTGACACAGGTAAACGCCTGCAATATCAACATACTTAGTATTTATTCAATGCACATGACAACACAGAATTGAGAAATGCAGTCTTCATTTAATTTTGTGAAATGAAAAAGGTAACACTTTATAATAAATACATACTATGAAACATTTGTTAAGAATCAGCAAATAATTTAGTTAACTTAAACATTAATTAAACATTAAACATTAACTAGTTTATTAAACATTAATTCTACATTAACCGAAATTAGTAAGCAGTTTATAAATACAGCTAAAAATGCATACATAATATGCTTAACGATTGCATTTACAAACTTTATTAATGATTAAAAGGGAACCTATGATGAAAATCATCTTTTGGAACTTATTTGGACAGAACTGTGTGTAGACATAGTGTCTACTATTGTAGACATAGTGTGTCATATTGGAGTCTCATTTTTTTTTTTTTTTTCTGATGTTAAAATAAGATCCAAATCCCTGCAATTTTTAGGTCCATTGCAACGTGACAAAAGACTGCGGTTCCCTTGCCCACCGAATTGACTGACAGCCTTGTATTAACATGTCTCTGTAGTGATCATATCAACAAGACAGGACGTGTGTAAAAAAACTGGGATTAAAAGATCAGTTCAGCTCTCTGTAATCATCAGTCATCATCAAATGTGAGCAAGAATGCGTTTTACAAGTTTAAAACGTTTTTAAAACAGTGCATGTTTGTAATAAATTACAGTGATTTTACCGTCTTTATCACCACAGCTGCATAGCGTCAGTACAATTTTAAAAGAAGACGTTTCAATCTCAGTTTGTGGACTTAAATCAGGTTTATTTTGTACATTAACATAACGTATGTCTATACAGCAGTGTATATTAATGTGTATCCTGTCACATTTGCCATGCAAAGTTAAACGTGCGTGCTGTGTGTGTGTACACTGTGTGTGTTTGTGCATAAACTTTGTAACTGTGTGTGACTCATTGTCACAGAAAGGCTTGAATTAACTCCATAACAAATACATCAAATAATCATTGGGAAAGTTCTTACTGTACTATTTCTCACAAACGTTATGTGAGATCTGAGACACACTCTTACAGGCATGTGAGTATGGTGGACGGGGAGAACTAGCATTAACGGCACAGGCTACAAAAACAGCTACATTGTGTTCAGAGCAGAGAATTCCTATATTCTGAAAGGCATAATAAATAATCTGATGGGTGTTTTGAGCTGAAACTTTACAGACACATTCTGGAGACACAAAAGACTTATATTAAATCTTGAAAAAGGGATAAAATAGGTGCCCTTTAATTCATCGTTTCTAAATTGAGTATTTACAAACCAGTTATTTAAGAGTTGTCAGTGTTTATACAATCATTTAGAAATGTATAGGAATGTTTATAAACCATTTCCATAAATATATTTATATATTTTAATTTAGGTATATTGTAGTAACAGTTGCTTTATTAACATATTCCTAATGTAATTTATTATAAATTTAAGTATTTTTTTAAAACATTAAACACAATAGTAGTCAGTTAACTATTTGAGTGCTGATTATGTATGCTTCAAAGAGGTTTTACAAATGACAATTTAAGGTGTTATCCTCTTAGTTATCTTCTTAAAGTGGTGTTAGTGAGGCCAGCAGGGGGTCCAAACGCCCCAGTACATTGATGGGGACTCTATACTGCTCAGTGAGCGCCGTCTTTTGGATGAGACTTTAAACTGAGGTCCTGACTCTATGTGGTTGTTAAAAATCCCAGGATGTCCTTCAAAAAAGGGTAGGGGTTTAACCCCGGCATCTTGGCCAAATTTGCCAACTGGCCTCTGTCCATCATGGCCTCCTAACCATCCCCATATTATAACTGGCTTCATCACTCTGTCTTCTCTCCACAAATCAGCTGGTGTGTGGTGTGCGGTCTGGTGCAATATGGCTGTGGTTGGGACATCCAGGTGGATGCTGCAGACTAGTGATTCTGCATCTATTGTTTGTAGTTTAAAAGATAACTGAGCCTTTGACATTTGTAAAAGCTTTACAAAGCATAAAATAATGCTCGCTTTATATGAGCTCAAAAAAATAATTAACTGACAACTAGTAATTGTTTAAGCATTTGAATTAGTAATACGCTACAGTAGAAACATGTTGTTAAAGCATTTATTAAACACACCAAATGATTATTACTATGTCTAAAAAATGTGTAAATCTCCCATTAAATAGTTTATGAATCATTTACTTATACATTTTAAATGATTCTACAAACTAATGACAAGTCCTAAATAACTGATTTGAAAATAATGTAATACTTAATTTTGAAATAAATTGCTCATTAAAAGTATACAAATACAATTAATCGCATTACATATTAGGTCTGCATGATATTGGAAAAAACTGACAATATTGGCGATAACTGGCGATATTTTTTTCTCTGCGATATATTTCTCGATATAATATATTGCAATATAATTTCCTCTGAAATGATCACATGAAGGGAGTGAAATATAAATATTATTTTATGTAATTTATTATATACATATAATAAAGAAAATAAGGTCATTAATGAACACAATGGAGCAAATATTAAAGTGAAATAAACAGCGCTTTATGGTTTTCTGAGAAGAGTCTAACAGTATTCGGTTACAGAAATTGAATAATCAAATGTAAATTAATAATACATAGTCTTAATCATATAATTTGCTCAATAAAATGAATCTGTATTAAAGGTCTTTATGCTCTATCAAAATGCTCTGAACTCTCTTAAAATGCTTACACAGTCACAGGGCTTAAAAACACATAAGTAACTTTCACTTTATTATGCTTAAATTCTGCAGAGTCTCCACAAAACTCACTCATTTTGACCTGTGGTTCCTGGTCGTCTGTAATCCCAACTCAACACTGCATACATTGTGATATCAATGCTCAAACGATATATAGTGCAGCCCTATTACTTATGCTAAAAAAAACTGCTCACTAATGTTAATTATTGTAGTGTTAATGTTTATTAAATGATAAATGAACATTTTGCTAATGCTGAGCAAGCATTCATAACAACAATAATCATAATCATACTCAATTACATTTAAGAATAACAATAAAATTACAACACTAATATTTTGATATATTCAAATTTTAAAAAACATAAAACTGTAGACAGACAGGGTCATGAGCCATCTCAGTTTTTTATATGTAATGAAGTTTTTTGTCCTTTTTCTGATTTGATTCCTAAAACTTATTAAAAAATTTAAAGTACTCTAATATGCCAAAAGACCAAGGGAATTTCGGTTTCACACTTTATGGCACCTTTAAAACAACTGGCATGCAAAGAGCACAGGGTAGTGAGCATTTTCAGTTCATTCATATGGAAGTTGAGCATAAAGGCCCATGCAGTGCATTATGGGATTGAAATCGGCATGGAGAAACAGTCTCCAGAGCAGTAGTGTTGTAGCATTACCAGCAGCACTGATCGCAGATTTGATGCTGTAGTGGAAGCACGCTGCTTTTCTTATTGCACCATTTGGCGAGATGGTCAGCACATCGTTTGTAAATGCTTCTCATCTTTTTTGACATCTAATTTCTCATTTCATTGTCTGTGATTCTTCGCAGGCCACTTGCCATCAAAACTCAAGAATTAGTGCTTTAAAATCTAGATTTTGTCTGAAAGTTTGGTCATTTTACCTTTAGATGGATTCCCCAACATATTCATCCAGCTGCTGCCAACAGACAGACCTTTCTCACACACCACAGAGACCTGCACAACACATCAGTATTACAAATATTACAGCAAAGCATAAACAAAACACATTTTTTTGTGACAAATGATACTTTGTAAAGAAAGTTACTGCATGAAGTTCTGAACGAAGTAAAAATAAGTCTGAAATTAGCAGGCCACTTACCTTTTGAGCATCAGAAAGCAGGAAGCAGAAGGTTTCAGACAACTCTTTCTCTGTGCGCCCATCCTGCTTGAGTTCCTTTCTCTTTTCCATGAACTGCACATTCACAACATCACAATATTACAATCATGTACAAGGATCAATGCAAATATTTACATTTTAATGAAATTGTTATTGCTGTTACGCTCAGGAAATTTTGCGTGTGTGTGTCTCTCTCTTTTGCTCTCTCTCTCCTTCTCTCTTGCGCACACGCGCATCTGTTTTCTCTGTCTCTCTCTCTCGGTTTCACAGGTTCAACCACCTTTGAATTATTATTGGCTGTAGGATTAGTCAATCATCACTATCTTCTGTGATGTGGCGGCTTCTGTGGCCAATCTGAGTGGTTGCCAAGTTTTTAAAAAGACGGCGAGTGGGACGCCGGACAGAGGCTGTTGCGTTCCTGTTTTGTTATTTGTTTTAATCTGTCTCCCGTTATTTCTTTTGGGTTTTTTTGGTAATTAATATTGCTTTACCAAAAGTTGTTATTGCCATCTGGTTTATTTTCATTATTTTCTTTCTATTCTTCATTTGAGATTATTTGCTGATATTCCTTGCTTTCCCCAGAGGGATTTGGAAATGTAGATGTCATGTGACGTACATCCTTACATCTCCTAGTAAACCTGTGTATAGACACACTATAGGTTTAGGAGGGAGCGCTGGCTTTGTATTTTTCTGTTTGGTTAAGTTTAGAGTAGGTTAGCTAGGGCAGGTAAACGCCAAAGACTTGCTTTCGATTATTTTGTTTTCAGTTAGGTAAAAGGATTTTACTAAGTTAGTTGATTTTTGGTTTTGTTATTTTCTTTTCTTTTAGCGCCACTTTTGTCCTTTCCTCTGCGGGGTTTATTTGTTTTTTAGATTATTTTTGCTATTATAAATTGTATATAAGTTACCTTTTGTGTTATTTGTTATCTATACTATTCTTCTTTATTACTACTATTTTCTATTTATCTTTGAGTTTTGTATAATAAATTATTTTCTTTTTGGCAGTATTTTGCTTGATGCATGGTTCTTCTCATTTAATGAGGGCTCACCCGGGATTTTTTTTAATCCTAAAGAAGTGGAGCATTGTGACTGTTTTTGTGTATGCTGGTGGAAGTTGACTGTGCTTTATTTGTGTAAAGTGGCGTGCTCTTTTGCAGGATAGCGTGGCATTGTTTTTTCTTTTTTTTTTAGCTGGCTGTGCATTGTGGTAATGTTTAGTTTGCAGGATTTTATTGTTACTCCTTTATTAGGGCAGATTTAATTATGCAGGAAACAAGATTTATTTCTGAACACTATCAGATTGATGTGAATAAGCAAGCGGTCATACGTGAGATAACTGTGCTTAGTTGAATTAAAAGTTTTCACTATGTCAAACTCAGCCGATGATGTTGGCACTAGCAGTGGGTCAAGTCGTGATGACGTGGCTGTGGAGCAACTCATTACAGAGTGATGAACCTGATGCTGAGGCGGAGGGTGAACTTGAGGCTAAGGTCGGTTTGCCCCGCTTTGAGCCATTCTCTACTAGCTCTGTTGATTCTAGAGGGGATGCACGACTGAAAGTCTGCCTGGCCCGTATGCAATATGATGCTCAAGAGAGAGCTCAAGTACATCAGGCTGAGTTGAACCTGTGTCTGGAGATACGCAGACTTGAATTTGAAGCAGAGATGGAGTTGAAACTGCGAAAACTTGACTTGGAGGCAATGAAGATTCCTGCTGTGCAGCCGACTGCAAGTCAGCTGCCCGAGAGTGAGACTTCTCAGCTGTCGGATTCATCCTCGACTGTGTTTGATGTGGGTATGCATATTCCTTTAGTACCTAAATTTCTGGAGACAAAAGTAGATTCTTATTTTAGCGCGTTTGAGCGGCTTGCTGCATCACTTCATTGGCCCAAAGACGTCTGGTCTCTTCTGTTAGAATGTAAACTATTTGGTAAAGCTCTGGAAGTTTGCTAAACTCTGACTTTGGAGGAGAGTTTAAAATATGAGGTTGTAAAATCTGCCATACTTCGTGCATTTGAATTAGTTCTGGAAGAGTATAGACAAAAAATTTAGGGGACATAGGAAAAATTCTAATCATACGTTTGTAGAGTTTGCACAAGAGAAAAGAGGTTTATTCGATAAGTGGTGCACTGCCAGCAAAGCTAATGATTTTAATTCAGTGAAAGAACTTGTTTTGTTTGAAGAATTTAAAAGCTGTCTGCCGGAGTGAGTTGTAGTTTATTTGAACGAACAAAAAGCAGCAACTTTGTCACATGCAGTAGTGTTAGCAGATGAGCTTGTGTTAACGCACAAAAATGTTTTTACATCCGCACGTCCAGAGAAAACTGTTTCTTCTTAGCCATAAGGCTCGCGTCTGAAATCAAATCCACAGAGTCCTCGAGAAACTTGCGAGTGTTTCTATTGCCATAAAATCGGACATGTAATAGGAGACTGTAGTTTTACACATCTTGGAGTCACGAAAATCAGGCAACCAACATTTGTTAACCATCAAGTGCACTTCTACTAGATTTGCTGAGGCAATTCCGTTAACGAAAATAACTGCTCCTGTAATTATTAAAGCCCTAGTGAAATTTTTCTTTACGTTTGGACTGTCTAAAATTGTACAGAGCGATCAGGGTACAAATTTTTTTAAACCAATTTTGCAGTCTTTGGGAATTATGCATACCACCCGGAATCTCAGAAATGTTTACAGCAATTTCACCAAACACTAAAGTCGATGTTGCGAAAATAATGTTTGGATACTGCTAAAGACTGGGATGAGGGAGTTCCTCTGGTTTTATTCGCTGTACGAGAGACCGTACAAGAATCTCTTGGTTTTAGCCCAGCCAAACTCATTTTTGCACATCAAATCCGAGGTCCACTAAAGATTCTGAAAGAGCAGATGTTGTTGTGTCATGCAGGTCAGAAGGAAAATATACTTGATTATGTGAGCACTTTTTGAAATCATTTGCATGCCGCTTGCGCACTTGCTAAAGAGTCCCTAAGTAAGACACAGAAGGGCATAAAGAGTAGGTATGATCGTAAAGCGGTTGCACGCTCCTTTTTGCCTAGAGATAAGGTGCTTGTGCCAGTTCTTGGATCTTCTTTGTCTGCTCGTTTTCATGGTTCGTATGTAGAGGAAAAGAAAATGAGTGAAACTGACTATATGATTGAAAGGAGGTAAATTATTTATTGGAGAATGGTTTGGCTGAACACAGTTATAGTCCCTGGAGCTAACCTTGTTTGCTCTTTTCTAAATTAGATAGCACATCAAAATTCTGCACCAATTTTCGGAAGGTGAACGCAGTGACTGTACAAGACAATTATCCATTGTCACGAATGGAGGACTGCGTTGGTAACATTGAATCCGCCTCTTTTGTGAGTAAACTTGATATGCTAAAGGGATATCGGCAAGTGCCATTAACTCCACAAGCATCAGAAATCTCTGCATTTTTAACCCCAGATAACTTCCTCCAGTATACAGCCATGGCTTTCAGACTTCGAAACGCACCTGTGACTTTGTTTAAACGTCTGGCAGATAAAATAAAGCAAAGTTCACTTCGAATTTGAGCAGTGATGACTTGTTAATATGACCAAATAACTTTGAACTAATAATATTAATAATAATACATTAAACTCAATTCATCTTTATTTCTATAGCGCTTTTACACTGTAGATTGTGTCAAAGCAGCTTCACATAGAAGATTATAGTAAACTGAAACCGCGTCAGTTCAGTTTTCAGTGTTGAAGTTCAGTTTAGTTTAGTGTGGTTTAACATTCACTGCTGAGAGCTCAAACACTTAAGAGCAAGTCCATCGATGCGCAGCTCCACAAGTCCCGAACCATGCAAGCCAGTGGCGAAAGCAGCAAGGAAAAAACTTCAACAATTCACACACCCCCGCTCTCCCGGAAATTAAGAAACAACTGTTGGCAGGTATGTATCATCCTGGTACACAGCACCCTCTTCAGCATACAATGTTTGAACCATTGAGTGCACATGGTCCTCGAGATTGGTTTGGTAGTCCTTGGCAGTTATGCTCCAATTGAGCACAAATATTGGGCCCAGATAATGCCATGATATTACAGCCCAAACCATCACTGATCCACTTTCATGCCCCACTCTGGGCATACTTTATTAATCACATACTTTAGTGCTTAACTTTAACAAAAATTATTTGCAGAATGTGCAAAAATGCCTGTATAAGAACTATCTATCATTTGTTATCCTGCCAGAGATACTTCAGAGTACTGTCTAGTGTCAGAGTTGACTCTATTGACTGTGGGCCGGTGGAGGTGCTAGTCGATCCTCACTTATGTTCTCTTTTCATGTGGCATCAATATTGGGTTCTGGCAGCTAAATTGAACTTCTAAGGTGGTTTAGGAAAAACATAATATTACATGTCCATGCATGTCCAATATTATGACACATTCCCCTTCTGTTCATGTCACTCGGTTGGCATTACCTCTAATGGCTTGTTTCCACTGAGTGGTACAGTACGGTACGGGTCGGTACGGGTCACCTTTATTAGGCTTGCGTTTCCACTACAAAGGGTACCCTTTTGGTGGGCGTGGTGTACTACAGAGAGTTTCAGTCGACGTCATTCTCGCTTGAATAAATGTCTACAGTAAAGCTGTACAGGTCGTTCACATTATATGAGAAGCTCTTCTAACAAAACAGATGCTTTAAACATATTAATACTTGTTTATAAATGTTTATTACTAACATTTCTATGAACATAATTTGATTATAACTGCAGATCAATGACAGTGTGACAGTGTTACAGCCTACTGTAAGGTCTGCAATTATATAAAATAAATAAATAAATGCAAAATATATGAACACATACAGACCCTTACAGTCTCTGATATGTTACTACTTACAGATAAACTACACACAGCATACATTAAGTCCTTATTTGAGTTCAAAAACAACATGCAACATATACAGTAGCCCACAGTCAGAGCTAACCTCTCATCTGTATCTTTAATCTTCACCAGCACATGTAGCCTCTGTTAGAGAGTAATTCCGTCATTCTGAGTTCATAATAGTCCAAAAGGTGATGATAAACATGGCAGATTGTTCAGGTTGCTGAAACTATTTGCTCCTGTGTTTTGTTGGGCTTCTCCTTTTTTCCGCGCTTCACTCTCACGTTTGTCCTTTTCTTTCTGAATGGATCAGATATCGAAGACACTTCATTAATCACACACACGTTATTGTCATCAGCTCAAGAAGTTCGTTATATCAAATCTAGACGCGATCGCCAGCTCCCTGGAGAAAGTGAAAACGGCTCGCACTTTTAGACGGCCTCGTAAAACAACAACAGGACACGGTAAATTCTTGGCTTTGTGGCTGTTCATCAAGACAACGACAAGGTTTGTTTTGAGCCCGGGTCATCCATTACTCGTTATTATAATGCATATAGTTGTCTCGGCTGTGTATTTAAAAACATGGCGGCTCCATTGTTTTGATGCTGGCTAGCTCCACGAGATCGTGAGGTATCTCTGTAAACCAATCAGCGTTCAGCTGCACGTATAGCTCCACCTTTTGGTACCCTTTCTAGTCTTTGGTACCCTTTCGAAAGGGTGGCGAAAAAGTGGTACGGTTACACTTTTGACAGTGGAAACGGCCATAAAAGCCTACCGAACCAAACCGTACCATACCACCCAGTGGAAACGGCCCATAACAGATGTCTGCTTCAGGATGGAGTAACACATATAATTTCGTATGTCTTTAAGATTATTAATAAAGTCAAATGTTTTAGGGCCTAGATTATATGACCTTAGTGTCAACCCTGTTCAGAGTATAACCAGAATGATATGTGTGTAATTTTTCTGTATGCCAAGTTATTTGTTTCCTCAGGATCTTCTTGCCCATGGAAGAGGTCACTGAGACCTCTCATGTGGATCTGGACGTTTGATGCTACTTGAAAAGTGGTTACTAGATATGAATTTTACTGTGGTAAAGAAAAAAATATTTTTAAGATTCTATTGTATGAATGAGAATTTCTATGCTTCGCTGCCAGTGGAAAGATGTTTAGTGTACCATTCTGATAAGATGCCTGCTAGAGAGCAAGACATCCTTGAAGTAGATAAGTACTCTTTGTGTATGTGTGCTCTTCATAGTTCGAGACATAAAGACGAGCAGAATTACACTTTTGATCATCCTGACCATAGAAACATCCTCCTGTTATGTCTGACCTTTGTGTGCTTGACGCATAAATAATCATTAGAGAAACTGTTCAGAATTGTAGACACACACAGGGACATTTTCTAAGTCTATCTGTGTTTCAACTAATCAAGTTAAAACACCTATATGACGCAGTTACTGACGTATGTTAGTGTATAATTGTTGTTGATTTGACATTGTAAGCAAGATCAGCTAGCATACTATGTGAGTGCTGATGCTGGCTTCTGCTGATAAAACTGCAAAACTGTCCTCAGTAAGAGACTCAGTCTCTTCTTCATCAGACACACTGGACATTTTACGGTTAAAGCTGTCGGTTCCAAAACACCTTGTAACACAGAATAATGACCTGCTTAAAACCATTTATCTTTTCTTTATTGTCCTATACGTAAGAAATAAAATGCAAGTAGACTAAATATGCAGTATCAAAATATTGTTGGTAATGGTTTGAACAGCCACTTGGATAGACAATAAGGAGCTGACTTTTGGCACTACTCTCCAGGAAGAGGGCTAAAGGCTGATTTATACTTCTGCGTCAAGCGTACGCGTATGCATCGGCGCAACCTTCATGCGATCACATAGCCCTTGGAGTGGCTGACACTGACGTGCACAACTCAAAAAAAATTTAACTAAGCTCTGTGATTGGTCGGCTTGGTACTGGTAGCGCTGAGAGCTGCGAAACAAATGGAGCAAGTGTTTACGCCTCATTTTTAGGTGTTGAGTCACGTGAAGGAGCTCTAGATGGAAACAGTTGTTTTGTGTTTACCTTGTGATTAAAGTTGTTGCACGTCGGCTGGTTCCTGCCTTTAAATGAGCGAGTTTTAGCTACTTGTAGTGTTCAGAAAAAAACAAATACCTGCGAAAAAACTCGACACAGAGGAACATAAAAACGTACTGTATTATATATTATATAGCTATAGCATTTCAGAAGTGTTATTGCAGAGCAACACAAACCGCACGCAGAACTATAAATGCACGACTATGCGCAAGGCATGCGCCATGTTTCATGTTGATCACTCAACGCAGAAGTATAAATCAGCCCTTAGTGGTAAGACAATGTTGCCTTATGCTGCGTTCACACCAGACACGGAAGAAGCGCTAAGCATGAGTTATTGACATGTTAAGTCAATGCAAAGACGTAAATAGACATCCTACAGCACGATACGCATAAATGACACGATTCGCGCGAATGAAGTGGCGCAAGTTGAGCTCAAGTTCGAAAATCTAAACTTCAGCCGACATTTGCCCCATGTTAAGCAATCAGGAGCTTGCTCTTGTGGGGGCATGATTATGACGCATCGTCTGTTGTTGATGTCCCGGGGGAAAATCCTCCTGCCGACACAGACCACAGTTCATCAAACTGGGCTCGGATCAGTCAGAAGCACCGCTGAAAGCTTCCATCATCCAAGTTAAGTTTCTGGGAAATAAGGTTAAGTTTCTGCCATTTAGCAAAGAAGCTAGAGTCACTGGGCAGTCAGAGGTCCTGCCCATCACGTGAATCCGCGTCTGTTGTGAAGTGAATTTGACGCGCAAATGAAGCGGATTTGACGCACGAATGAAGCGAGTAAATAAAATGTTCACGCATCTATTTACGTGTGTCTGGAGTGAACATAGCATTAAAGGTGGGAAAACAGGGATGAAAATCCTTATCTTTATGTACCATTTGCATCTACATATTAGTATTTGCATTTATACATCACGCATGTATGTATATGTAATAAATTTATATAGGCCTGTGTAAAGCACTTATTTGTGAGGATAGAGCATTAGAAAAGAATGCATTTATGTGTGTTTTCACACAAGAAACATCTGTTAGAAAATGACTATGAATCTTGCCACAATTAGAATATAAAGAAAGCAGAGTTTCACCACAGATGGCACCTGCCAGAAAAAAGGAAAGAGATAATGGTGGCAGGAGGATGAGAACCACTTCTCTGCGAGCAGTTCCAACTTACTACCACGTGGTGATCAATTGACAGCTCTGCAGACAACTGTGACTAGCACAGATGTCCATCAACAAACCATCACTTGGATTTAGGAAAGGGAGCAAAAGATCTTCCCAATTACACCTCTCCAGGTATTGACGTCCCCCAGTAGAACATCAGAGTCCTCAGTCGGAGGACCTTCCAGCACCTCTCCCAAGGACTCCAAGAAGGCCAGATACTCTGCACTGGTATTTGGTCCTTAAGCATAAACTACAAAAAGAGACCTAACCCCAACCAGAATGATGTGTATTTGCTGAATGTTGTAGGCAAAGTATTGTTTGCCTTTCTTAATAAAGCAATAATACTTGTATACATTTTATTTACTTTGCTTAAACAGTTCTACCTAATTATTATTATTGTTAAGACTTTGAGCAAGAGTATATACCACAAAAGATTTAAATTAATTATTTAAAAAATAATTTTAAATGCTTAAAATTTAGGGGAGAACTGACTTTCTTTACCTAACCTGAAAATAAAATAACATTTTTTTTAAGGTGTTAAAATTAAAGCACACAGTGTAAAACAACATGTGACTTCATTCGGATTAGGCTACTAGTGATAACAGGTGGATTGTATCTGCTTACACCTCAACCCAACACAAAGTTAAAAGCACAGTAAAAGAGTCAGCCCCTCACGTCTTTCTCCAGTGGTTCACTGTGGACAAGGCGAGGTTTGGAGTAAACAAACATCCCAGTGGAGGAAGAGTCCTTGTAACTGGAGGTGAGGATTTGCAGGATGTCTGAAAATTCTCTGGAGTCTGTAGACACATTCTGGAATAGAGCTGTAAAAGCAGTGAAAAAAACATCAGAACACAATATAAACACAATCCCCTTCATCACAAAAACAGCCTATGATACAGACAGAAAACAGTCAATTTTAATCAATATATCTAAAGTGTTAATCCTAGTATTTTGCTGTTGCAGGTTGCTCTGATAGTGGCCTTTAGCTCCTCTGCAATGTTGGGTCTGGCATATCATATCTTCCTCTTTACAATACCCCATAGAGTTTCTGTGGGGTTAAGGTCAGGCGAGATTGCTGGACAAGTAAGAACAGAGATACCATGGTCTTTAAACCAGGTACTGGTAGCTTTAGCACTGTGTGCAGATACCAAGTCCTATTGAAAAATGAAATCCGCATCTCTATAAAAGTTGGTCAGCAACAGCAAGCATGAAGTGCTCTTAAACGTCCTGGTATAGAGCTGCATACCAGCGGACAACATGGCACAGCAAACCATCACTGACTATGGAAATTTTACACTGGACTTTAAGCTACATGGATTGTGTGCCTCTCCTTTCTTCCTCCAGACTCTGGGACCCTGATTTCCAAAGGAAATGCAAATCTTCTTTTATCAGCAAAGCACTCAGCAGCAAACCAGTCTTTAGCCCAGACAAGACACTTCTCATGCTGTCTGTTGTTCAAGTGTGGCTTGACACGAGAAATGTTACAGCTGAAACCCATGTCTTGCATATGTCTGTGTGAAGTGGTTCTTGATGCACTGACTCCAGCTGCAGTCCACTCTTTGTGATTCTCCCCCACATTTTTGAATGGGTTTTGTTTCTCATTTCTCTCCAAGGTGTGATTATGCTTATTGCTATGCACTTTTTTGCGCAACATCTTTTCCTTCCCTTCGCCTCTCTATTAACAAGCTTGGACACAGCTCTGTGAACAGCCAGCCTTTTTTGTAATGACCTTTTGTGGCTTGCCCTCCTTGTGCAAGGTGTCAATGGTCGTCTTTTGGACAACTGTCAAATCAGCCATCTTCCCCATGATTGTGTAGCCTACAGAACTAAACTGCGATCATTTAAAAGGACTTTGCATGTGTTTTTGAGTAAATTAGCTGATTAGTGTTGCACCTAGTGTCTTTAATACTGAACCTTTTTACAATATTAAAACAAGTTTCACTTCTTGAATGGAATTAGTGAAATCCACTTTTTGAACATATTCTAATTATATGACCAGCACCTGTATTCTTATTTTGGAAATGTTACTAGGGCCTTTTGTTATTGTTTTTATTTTTTTCCAAACCTTCCTGTACTACTTTTTTCTTGAACATTAGAAACAAATTGTGAACTTGTTCTTTTAATATAGTTTTCATTGTTATTTTTATTATTACTTTGCAGAGAACATTCTTCCGCATAAAAATCATGCAGAATATGTATTCTGTATGTCGGGCTTGGTTTTAAATTTAACCTAAACAAAATCTACTCCACATTGAGACTTTATATTTTGAATTATATTTCTATATTCCTGGTGGCCAATCTTCATTGATTGCACATTCCACCAGTAAGAGCAGAGTGTTTAATTAGCAGAGTATTAGCACAGTTTAGCTTATATTATTGCGATGCACACAACATAATTGGGTGACATATCAGAGTTCAAAAGAGGACAAATTGTTGGTGCGTGTCTCGCTGGTACATCTGTGACCAAGACAGCAAGCCTTTTGATGAATCAGAAGCCAGGATATCCAGTGTAATGTCAGCATACCACCAAGACGGATGAACCACATCCAACAGGAGTAACTGTGGATGCGAGAGAAAGCTGCCTGAAAGGAATGTATGGGTGCTAACCCAGACTGTGTCCAAAAACAAAGCCATAGCTGTCCAACTCACTGCAGAATTTTAAGTGGACCTCAACTCTTAAATTGTTTTCACCAAAAGTGTTCGTCGGGAGATTCACAAGATCAATATACATGGCCGGGCTGATATAGCCAAACATTTGGTCACTCATGCCAATGCCAGACATCAGTTTTAATGGTGTCAGAAGCAAAAATGTTGTGCTGTGTTGTTCTCTGATGAGTCCACCTTCACTGTCTTTTCCACATTCAGAAGGTTACCATGTGGAGAAGCCCCAATAAAGCATACCACCCAGACTGCTGCATGCCCAGAGTGAAGCATGGGGGTGGATCAGTGATGTTGCAATATCATGGCATTCCCTAGGCCCAATACTTGTGCCAAGGGCTACCCAACTTTTCTGGAGGATCATGCGCACCCAATGGTTCAAACATTGTATCCTGCACAGTAGTGATGCGCGGATGGCGGGTATATCCCCTGGCACTACGGATAATCCGCAGGTCGGCAGGGTAATAAAAAAATACGTTATGAATACTTGCGGGTGAGTCGCGGGTGGATGTTTAGTTATTAAAGATTTTTTGCTTTGTATTTCTTAATCACATTTGTTAAAGCAGAAATGTAGGTGAAACCGATCTGAGAGAAACTTAAAAAGGGAAAATTAAAAACTAAACAAAAGGAAGGAGAGAAAGAAAACTGCCATGTGGGAGCGTTTTAGCAAAGGTTAATGAGGTTGAATCAAGTGCTGGGTATGTAATAGGCTATGCAACGGCTTTCTCGCTCAAAATCCATTTGGCCACTGAGCAGAACTTGTATTTGTCATTCCCAAGACAAAGTGATGCTGTATCGACCTCAAGAGGAGGTCCTACACTATACTAATGAATTATTGTGATGTAAAAACAGGCGTTTCAGTTTCATTGTCCAAGCCCTGTACATTTTTAATAAAAAAGCTGTTATGACATGAAAAACTACATTTGACTAATAAAACAACTACTATTATTATTATTTATATTATTATTATTATTAAATGCTATAACAATTATTATTGTCTTTAAATCTCTAAATGGTCTAAGACATGCAGATATCCTCACTGAATACAAACCTAGCAAATCACTCAGATAATTAGGATCGAGTAACTTAGAAATTCCAAGAGTTAATTCAAAGCAGGGTAAATCCACCTTCAGCTACTATGCTGCTGGAATCTGGAATCAGCTTCCTTAAATAATTAGATGTGCTCCAACATTAGGCACATTTAAATCAGGACTTAAAACATACGTTTAGCTGCGCACTTAAGTAATGAGCACTGTGCTACATATAAAAGACTGCACATTTGTGTCTTTCTTTTCATTCTCCCTTTAATTATTAATTTAAACAATTTTTTGTTTTTAATATTTTTTTCTTTGTTATTTTTATTTCTTAAATTTGTTGTATTTTATGTTTCTTTTATTTAGTTTTTTGCACTTTAAATTACTATTGTGTATGAAATGTGCTATATAAATAAACGTGCCTTGATCTTTTGACATACGATATGACTGATTAAATCAAATCACTATGTAAAATTCCAATGCATCAAGTGTTCTCCTCATTAACAAACCATTTGTTTAATTAAAATGTGTGATGTCAATCATGTTAAACTTGCTTACATCAGAATAAAGCATTGTGTTGCATAAAAATAATAAATCGTTGCTACTGTCTACAGTAGTTATGTATTTAGGCTGTATCTGTTGACAGCCAACACAAATAGTGTAAACATCATAAAATACATTTGCTACAATTAACACTCTCAACTACTTAGAAATATTTTTTAATCTTTGGGTGTTTTAATAAACACATTAATTTAAGTTTGGAATGTTTAAAAATAACATTCAATATTAAAAAATATTTACTGCTGTAACTAATATTTAACAAAAATTTAACTGAGGATTTAAACACTGAAATGTTTGAATGACTCGTCAAACTAGTAAAAAAAAAACAGCTGTTGAAATAGTTATTTCCTCACATTTTACCTAAAATTAATAATTATATTTATTTCTTAACTCATGGAAATAACCTAGATGTCTCCCCTTTGTACCCCAGGTGACATAACGGGTGTGGCAGATCAACCTGTTACCTAAGTGTAAACACACAAACACACTTTATATCGTATGTTTATATAGTCACATATTACGGGATGATGCACGGGATCTTCATATTTTGTCATGAAGCACTGCTGAAGCATTGTCAAGAGCACTGCTTGAAAAAGAAAAAACACGCTCAACGCGCGTGTGATGCAAATAACTGGTTGTGTTGAGACCTCGCTACAATTTGAGACACAGAGTAAGTGCGCTCAGTCTGTAACTTAACGGAAAAAACAAACAAATGGGGCCAGCGCACCTCTCTTTTCTCTGCTCTTCCGGGGGATGTGGAAGTTCAGTCGCGGTTGTTTTTCGGCTGGTTTTGCGGCCCGTGAGCCGCTCTTGACCCGTCTCTCTTCACCGGGACTGTCCGAACATCCATACTCTTCCTCCGTGGCGCCATTTTGGCTCCATGAAGGCGCAGCAGGATTGTCTTTCTCCTTGTTGCTGTATTTCTCTCCTCGATGCTCCATCGCCGCTTTATTTATGAGCTCCAGACATGAGTGGACATGGATTCTCCTGGCAGCGCCGAAAGCTGCATGCAGCGTAGTGTTTGTGTCTGCTGTGATGAACGCGCCTCACGCCACACATAAACACCCCCCCACACACACACTCATGTACATGCCCACTCATTCCCGCAGTGTGTGTGACTGAGAACGGATCGCAGCAGCGCTGCCCAGTGGCTCCATCTTGACACTGCTCGATGATGTTACCCGAGCGTCGCCTGCCGGCATCAATGCTTAACTACATAAGGTCCGCACCCATGATACATGTAAATGACATATACATATTATTCAAACAATAACGTGATGTTATAGTTGGTCTGGCATTTTACAGTAATTACAATACAGTAATTAACGTTGTTGCTCTTCCTTTTGGTTGTAAAACCGAATGCTAGAAAACAAAAGGTCATCAATTATATAAAGCAGGGGTGTCCAAACTCGGTCCTGGAGGGCCGGTGTCCTGAATAGTTTAGCTCCAACTTCCTTCAACACACCTTCCTGAAAGTTTCTAGTATAGAAAGAGCTTGATTAGCTGGTTCAGGTCTGTTTAATTGGGGTTGGAACTAAACCATGCAGGACACCGGCCCTCCAGGACCGAGTTTGGACACCCCTGATCTAAAGAAAGTCCCAAGTCAAACCCTAGAATAAGGCCTAACTAGTGGCGTAGCACAAAATGCGTGGGCCCACCTCCAAGCGTTAAGTGAAGACCAGTGTGGGGGGCGGCTTGATCTTAGGCGGAGGTTATTATGTGGCAGCGGGGTTAAGGCTGAGGTGAGTTTTGATTAGGCCCACACGGAATCTGTGCGCGCTGAATTCCGCAGATTTTTCGCAGATTTTCCGCAGATTTCTGCAAATTTTTAGCCCATCATTAATTCTGTTTATTTACTTACAGTTAACTATTTACTGTTAATCTAATTGGATTTGCATTTTTAAACATTAAATAAAAGTTAAAAGATTTTATTTTTTATTTCACATTTTAAGGTTTTAGTTATGATACTCCTAAAATAATTCCGCAGAAATCCACAGATTTTTTTTACCAAAATTCTCTGCAGAAATAGCAAAAAACGCAGATTCTGTCGGGCGCCTGCAGGATTTTTTTCAGGTACGCACAAATATATGAGATCTCTCTCGCGTACACATTCAGTCTCTCGCGTGCATTCAGTCTCTCTGTGTTCGCTTGACTTTTGTCAACTCTGGCGCCTCATACAAATCCAGCCCCCTTCCCCCCATCTCAAGAAACACTGATGTTTATTGTCAAATGCTACATTATTTAAGGGTATTCGTTACTTACAACATAATTAGTTTTATTTTTAATATTAATATTTCTTTGAAACCTAAATGTAATAAAAGCACATCAGCACCAAGGAAAAATCAGACGCTCAAGACACAATCTTTAAAATTATGACCTGATTAAATCCTTAATTTCCACTGACCGAAAATCATCCACGCCTGCACAGTTAGTGGACGGGCTCAAACAAAAATATAATTTGTATATTTTTCTTGGAAAATTATATACTTTAAAAACGAATTTCGAATAGTTTGTCTCCTAGTTTAAATATTTTTTTTTTGGTCAGTAGGCCTAATCTACTAGATAAAATAGAAGAATGATAACATTTGAGGTAAAGTGCTTCAAAACCAGTCCGCTATATGCTTCAGCGCCAAAACATGAACTGGATTGTCAAATAAAATAATAATCTAGCCTAAATAAAATTAAAGTAAAAAATATTAACAGAATCAGTTTCAGAGAAGCCTATAATAACTATTTGTCCTGTAGGGCGTTTACAGGCGTTTACAAAATATTCGCAACAGCATTGCCCCCTCAGAAAGAATTTGTGCCTGCAGTTTTCATAAAGGATTATAGTTCACGCAAAACTAAAAACTCTGTCATTAATTATTAACAATCCCGTCATTCTAACCTTCAGAACACGAATTTAGATTTTATAATATGAAAAAGCAGATAAAATATAAAAATTGTGAAATTAAAGCCCAGAGATGGTCACCGCGTCAGGTCAGGGTGCGCCTGTAGCCTTTAAAACGCGCACGCGGCGGCGGAGGCGCACTCTAAACTCACTGGACTAGTGGATCACTCAGAAAACTGGACTAGTGCGTGACATAAAGCCGAGCAGCCTAGTTCAAGTCATGTTTTGATTAACTAATTCTTTAAATACTACTTTCTTCAGCTCTAAAGTGCAAAAAAAAGCTAAAGAAATCTGCCGTTAAATTAATTTTAGCAGAGACGCAACCGGCTGTCATTTTCACATTAGTTTTTCAGTTCGGGATTAATAGCCTAATAAAAATGTTTAGTTGGACACTGCACAGTCCCACTGTAGTCTACTAGTCCACTCAAAAGTGTAAATGTACTCACTATTTACTCTCCCTCAAGTGGTTAGAAACCTTTATGAGTATTTTGAAGAAAGCTGGAAACTTGTAACCATTGACTTCTATAGCAGGAAAAACAAATGAAGTCAACACAAGTTTTCAGCATTCTTCAAAATATCTACTTTTGTATTTAAAAGAAGAATCTTATAAAGGTTTGAAGCCAGCCAAGAGAGTGTGAATGATGACATAATTTAAATTTAGGAGTGAATTATACTTTTTAGGTGTCCTTGTTCCATGTTACTGTAGTTATTACAATTTATTATGCATAATAACATGCAACTATAATCCACATTATAACCCTAACCATATATGAGCAAATTAGTTTTACTCAGTATGAATAGTTACACTGTAACTAGGACACCTTAAAACAAAGTGTAACCTGCATTTCCATCAGTCAAACTGTCTTAAAAATACATGTTTGAAACATGTAATAATGAATGTCTCCCAGGGATCATATACTTTAAACAGATGGTCTGAGAGAGCTACACTTATTATCTGTTATTGTTCTCCATCCTCATCTACAGTATGTGTGTGAGAGTAATTATCCATATGCATGCACAACCTGATTATGCTGTGAAGAGGGGCGTCGCCCAGGGGCCCTGTTACTGTCAGGGGGATGCCAGACAAAAAGACACCAGAGATAAGTGGCTTCTTCAGAGGATAAAGCACAGCGAGACGCTTCAGCCATATGCCAGACCTGTTATTGCATCATAAATAGTAATAATCTCCCTAAAGGAGTTATTTCAATCTCAAGACACTCTCTCTTAATATATGAAAAAAATGGGTTTGATGCTTACCTACAAATACAAATGAATAATTTTAAATAGGAAAAGAAAATTATTTAGAAGAAAAAAAAGATTCACTCTTATTCAAAGGTTTTTGAGATTTGTCTTGCATTGAAATTGACCAATCTTGTTCTTAACTTTCTATTTAAACACTATGTTAATATATATGAATATATTAAACAGCACTATAGTTTTCTATACTAAATTTTAAAATATAATTTTTTAAAATATAAAAAGAGAATATATTATCATTTTGTAACACAATATTCCTATTTTGCTGTAATTAAATACAGTGATTAAATAATTGTGGTGGTGATAAATATATATAACTTATTGCAAACATTTAAGTGATCTTGCATCCCCACATTTATGAATGGTAGCATGTGCAATCAAACGTTTACAAAGGAACACATACACACACAAAATACATATATTTTGAAAGGTTGTGAACTGATAGTCAAATAAGAGCTGAGTAAATAGAGTTGAATGTTTTTAACATCTGGTTCCCTGCGGTCCTCATTATGAACATGTGATCGACTGCACTAACACTAGAGGGACTCAGCGGTCCCAGCTCATTATTTTCCATTGTATAAAGATAAACAGTAAGTAAACATGCAAAGCTGAACTTAAACTTCACACCTCGGCATCAAAACATTTCTGAAAGCAAAGTCAAAGCAAAGCACTCAGAGAGTATTTTACATATATTAAAAGCATGTGTGTCAGAGCATTAACACTTTTTTTTTTAAATATTGATGTTAAAAATTATTCTGGAAAAAAAAACATGATAGGTTTGATTACTATTTAAATAATTAAAAACTTCCTGACAAACAGATACAAGATAAAGCTATGCATGTACATTGTTAGGATGCATTTCTTTGATATGTCTTTGAAATAATATGCAAGCTAGTTGCAACCCAGGCTTATTCTGAAAATGTACCCCTATATAAATTTCTGGAGAGCGCCAAATCCATCACAGGAGGTACGTTTTTTTTGCAGTTTTTATTTTTACAAATCCACCAGAGGCCACTCTGTACACTTTTTCAGACCTCAAATTTCTTCTGCAAGTGCCATTTGCGCCTGCTGTTCTTGCATAAATCCACCAGAGGCCGCTGTCGACAGACTAACTGACTGACCAATTAACCCACCCTCCTTCCTTCCTAAACCCAACCAAAAGTGTTTTTAAAAGCACTCACCGATCCCCCCACCCCCTTCCCTAAACCCAATCGACAATGCTCTCAAAAGTGATCCAGAAAAAAAGAAAAGCCCTCGCAGCAGCCTGATTTTTACCATGTTTTTATATTTTACCACATTCTCATCTTGTTATTTACATATTTATTTTATTTTTTGGATTTTATGTCTTACCTGCTTTCTGGAACCGTTCTTCACCGAACCCAGTCATCACAGTGAACTTGCGTATTGTGAACACAACGTATGCGGCGAGCCACTGGACAACCTGGTAACAGCGGAAAAGTCATCCATACGGAGATAAGCGGTCAGCTGATAAGCACAAAAAGAAATGCCGTCAAACCGCCCCCAGCATTCATTTTAAAGATGAAATGCAACCATACTTAAGATCTAGCTTCATAATTCGCTATCCCCAGAAATGTATACAGGGGTACGTTTTCAGAATGAGCCTATGTTGGCTAATTCAAGCTAATTTCAGTTCTAATTCAAGCTAATTTAAACATTTTGAGTCAATAAAATCAAAAGAAATGTACGATTTTACACATTTTATTTGGGTTTCTTCATTTTGTTACACATCGTTCAAAACATCCCATTTATTAAACGTACATTTACATCTCAATTTACCATATGGCTCTTCCAAATCCCTCTTTTCACATCATTTCCGAATTCCAGAACTGAAACTTGCTCTAATAATTTCCTTTTAATAGCAACCAAATAGAAACACTACACACGGGAAATCAGGTGAAAAACAAACTATAAATAAACATCTTTTATCATATATTTCAGTACAACACTGGAGGTGTAAGATCAAGAATAGAGGAATTTAAAAGAAAAGTTAAAGATTTTTTTGGTTAGTTTCACTGTTTCACGTCTGACAATACAAAACGAGT
Source organism: Danio tinwini (assembly GCA_903798205.1). Classification (NCBI taxonomy): domain Eukaryota; kingdom Metazoa; phylum Chordata; class Actinopteri; order Cypriniformes; family Danionidae; genus Danio; species Danio tinwini. The sequence goes on from CAIGQZ010032975.1 coordinate 310,213, forward strand.
AAACCTGAGCAAGCAGTAACGCCAAACATTTTTTTTTTTGTCAAATGTTGTTTTCTTTACAGCATACTAGGTTGTCTGTTTGCACACACAAAAACACTATGATGGCACGGCAGACCTTTTCCATTTATGCTACAGTGGGCTACAGGAGAAATGACCAATAACAACTCCACAGGTTCAGAAAGTCAATCAGTCTCCATCGCGACAAAAATGTATATCTCAGATTCAAAATCAAAGTGCCTTATAGAATCAGTTGTAATTCCACACTAATACGTGACAATAGTATGGACAGCAAGAATTTTGCTTCCGGGATTTGGCATCAACAAAACAAATGTCGGTAATACTTTACTTAAACGAGGTATTCCTGAGACTGTCACAAAACCTTTATAATCTGACACACAGCTGCAGCTTCTCCAGCTCTGGTGCCTAGACTGCTGCTCTGCACAAGAAGTTTGGCCAGAGGAGAAATGGTCGTGCCCAACAGAGCCTGGTTTCTCTCAAGGTTTTTTTCCTTCACTTTAGTCAATTGATAAAGTTTGTTCCTCACCATTGTCACCATTGGCTTGCTTGGTTTGGGACTTGTAGTTGCACATCGATGGATTTGCTCTTCAGTGTTTGGACTTTCAGCAGTGAAAATTAAACCACACTAAATTCAATTCAATTCAATTTGTATTTATTTCTATAGCGATTTTTGCAATGTAGAAATTGTGTCAAAGCAGCTTAACATAGAAGTTCTAGTATTGAAACTGGGTCAGTCCAGTTTTCGGAGTTAAAGTTCAGTTTAGTTCAGTTTAGTGTGGTTTAATTTTCACTGCTGAAAGTCAAAACACTGAACAGCAAATTCATCAATCTGCAGCTCAAGCAAGCCAGTGGCGAGGAACAAAATTCACCAATTGACGAAAGTGAAGGAAAAAAAAAAACTCTGAAAACTGGACTGACAATTTCAATTGACCAGAACCTCTATGTTAAGCTGCTTTGACACAATCTACATAGTGAAAGCACTATAGAAATAAAGATGAATTGAATTGAAAAAATAATCATGATATGAAATGCCATGAATGTGAAAATTTTATGCATGCTTATAACAACTGTTATTAGCTAAATTATGTCATTTTAAATGCAAAGATGACATTGTTTGAGATGTCTTTATGACAAACTGACATAACCAAGACATAAATAAATATATCATAATCATAATATTGTCTTTATCATGACAACTTAACATTACCTGTCATAAACATGATTGTCATGAGGCCATTTTAAATATCTGACCATCCTCTTCAGTAGAACAAACTGAATATCTCAAACAAACAAAATAAATTGCTCATTAGAAGTGTTAATACTCTAGGACAGTTGCTCCCAAAGTGGGAGTCTGGACAATGGGGGGGTCGCCAATGGGGGGGTGATTTCCAAAAATCTATTTCATTTTATTAAATTATTATAATTACCATATTTTATCTATAACCTACAGAAGAAAAAATATCAGTTAATAGTTACATTTAAAAAAACAACATGCAAATAAAAATATTTATTTATTTATTTGATTGCGACCCCTGGGGTGATTATGTTATATTAAAGACACAGCAATAGCGTCAGCTGCAGCAGACTGATTTTATGGCCCCAGCTTAAACTTCCTGACACCTTTACGACACATACAGTTGAAGTCAAAATTATTAGCCCCCCTGTTTATTTTTTTCCACAATTTCTGTTTAAAAAATAGATTTTTTTCAACGCATTTCTAAACATAATAGTTTTAATAACTCATCTCTAATAACTGATTTATTTGATCTTTGCCATGATGACAGTAAATAGTATTTTACTACATGTTTCAATACAGCTTAAAGTGACATTTAAAGGCTTAACTAGATAAATTAGGTTAACTAGGCAGGATAGAGTATTTAGGCAAGTTATTGTATAACAATGGTTTGTTCTGTAGACAATCGCAAAAAAAAAAAAAATAGCTTAAACACGCTAATAATTTTGACCTTAAAAAGATCTTAAAAAAATTTAAAAACTGCTTTTGTTCTAGCCAAAATAAAACAAAGAAGACTTTTTCAGAAAAAAAAAATATTATCAGACATACTGTAAAAATTTCTTTGCTCTGTTAATAGTGCTCACAGCACTATTTACATTTGCACAACAGTTAATGCATTTCTCAAAACAATTAGTCATTTGTGCACATCATAGTAGCAGTTTCTCATTCCTTTCAGCAAATTGCAAATACTTTTGGACATGCATCAATTGCTTTCATACAACTCTGCTGTTTTATAACATATCATTTGCTTATGTCATGTCAGTCAAAATTAACTAAACTTGTGAATGCTGAATAGTCATTCCATATAAAACTAATAGTCCTCATTTCATTACTTGAATCATTACATACAAAAATGTTGAACTAGTTGTCAAAATCTGTCAAGCTAATGTTATTAAATCTTTAAAACCTTTTTTTTCCTGAAAATGTCTTCTAAATTTAAACAATGAACACTTTGGTGAATGATTTACAGACCTGTGTATGTTGTAGGTTCAGTTCCAATATGTACTGCAATACTGTTTACAGTTGTGCACAGCTCTACCCAAAGGACGGTCATGTAAAAAAAGATGTGTATTTATTCTTTTGCACAATGCTGTGAATAAATTAGAATTGCAAAGAGCATATGCATGAACATGTGAAACATACGTATTCAGTCTCTTGTACTCAGATACCTCCCTAAATGCAGTGATGTCTAACTTTACTGTAGTTTTCAAATGGCTGTGCAAATAGTATATAGTGCTGTCTGGAGCATTTTCAGGAAGTGTCATCAAAATCAGACTTTTTTGCATTGGAAAAAATGTACAGAGTAAACTGTCATAATGAAAACATGACAGCCATTTGACTATCTTGTTCATAGACAATGGTGACGACTTTTTATCCTGAAGACACTGACACTTTCATTGACATGAATACTTGCTTTTGAGGAATGAGTTATCCATTTTGAGCAAGTGACACGCTTTTGCAGGTTATCCACTAGGTTTTGCAGTTTGTACTAATTGTTTTGAGAAATGCATTAACTGTTGTGCAAATGTAATTAGTGTTGTGAAAAATGCACCAAAGCGACTGAGAAAAACAGTAAACATCATTTGGGAAATATAAAAAAAAAATCAAAAAATCAAAAGGGGGCTAATAATTCTGACTTCAACTGTACATTAAAAATAAAGGCCATGGAGGAAGGACTCAAGAGTGATGTTCTCCAAAATCGAACGAAAAATAGACTTGGGTCTATTGGGTGTTTGTGAGCAAGGTTTATATATCTACAACCACTGAAAAGTTTGGAAATCCCTGCTCTTTTCTTTCGAATATAGCAGGGTTATCGAGTTGTACTGCAAATGCTTTTGCATTTTTTTACACAGTTAGCAACACAGTGCATTCTTTTACTATATAAACAAAGATTACCTCCAAGTTTTGACAACTGGTTGTGGGATGCAATGAGTTTCATTCATTTGGAAAAAGATAGGTTTACAATAAATGGCAATTCTTAAACATGGGAGAGGCATCAATAATGTTCATTCATTTTCTTTTCGGCGTAGTCCCTTTATTAAGCTGTGGTCGATACAGTGGTATGAACCGCCAACTTATCCAGCATATGTTTTAAGCAGTGGATGCCCTTCCAGCTGCAACCCATCACTGGAAAACACCCATACACCATGGACAATTTAGATTACCTATGGTTTTGGACTTGTGGGGGAAACCGGAGCACCCGGAGGAAACCCACGCAAACACGGAGAGAACATGCAAACTTCACACAGAAATGCCAACTGAGCCAGCCAGGGCTCAAAGCAGCGACCTTCTTGCTGTGAGGCGATTGTGCTAGCCACTGCGCCACTGCATCGCTGCCTCAATAGTATTTAATGACATTTTCATTCATTCATTAATTTTCCTTCAGCTTAGTCCCTTTATTCATTAGGGGTCGCCCCAGCAGAATGAACCGCCAAACAACTAGCATATGTTTTACACAGCGAATGCCCTTCCAGCTGCAACCCAGTACTGGGAAGCATCCATACACACTCATACACTACAGCCAATTTATGCATATGTTTGGACTGTGGGAGAAACCTCAGCACCCGTATAAACCCACTCCAACACATGCAAACTTCACACAGAAATGCCAACTGACCCAGAACCAGCAACCTTCTTGCTGTGAGGGGACAGTGCTAACCACTGAACCACTGTGTGGCCCCTGCCATTTTAATGACAAATTCAATTTGTACCACTGTAGTTGAGGTCAAAAAATATTATTGATGCTGTAATACAATTTATGACACAATTACTGTATAATGGCTTCATGACAATCATGTTTATGACAGATTTATGACAAGTCCTGATAACGTCAATATGTCATGATAAAGACAGGTTGTGATATTTATGTTTATGTTGTCATAACAAAGACATCTCAATTATGGTCATCTCTGCATTTAAAATGACACAACTGAGCAAATGACACTAAAAAAACTCCTTCATATTCCCTACATGTCATCATGATTATAAAGGTTTCATGACAGTCTTATGAACACCCCCTTCAATTAAAGTGTTACCCAAATGTTAAATCTGCAGTGCTATGACATATGAGATGAATACCTGTAATAAATGCTCCTTATTTAGAGCACCATGTAGAAATGTGGTGAACTCCCTCAAGTCGAGAAAACATTCAACTGGTCTATTTTAAACAGGTGATTACTGATTGAACACCCAAACAACACGTCACCTATAAACCAGTGTGTGTGTTCTTGATGAGACAGTTGTGTGTTTGACTTGATTAAAGTGGAAAGGCAGATCCAGTGTTACAGATGTGGAACTCAGACGGCACATTTTCAAAGACTTGCAGTAGACAAATAGTCAGAGAAAGAGCCAAAAAAAGGCATGAGATTAACAAAGTGACGTCAAAGTTAAAGGGATAGTTCACCCAAAAATATTTACTCACTATTTAATCACCCTCAATTGGATATAAACCTATATGATTTTTTTTTTATTTTGTTGAACACAAAAAAATATATAAAAAAAAAAAGCTGAAACTGCTAACCATTGACTTGGTCAATAGTCATAGTGGGAAATCAGTGGGAGTCAGTGGTTACAGATTTTCAGCTTTCTATAAAATATCTTCTTTTGTGTTCAACAGAAGAAAGATTCTCAAACAGGTTTGAAACAAGTGAAGGCTGAGTAAATAATAACAGAATTTTCATTTTTGGGTGAACTGTCCCTTAAAGGATTAGTTCACTTCCAGAATGAAAATTCTCACAATTTATTTTCTGGCTGCGTCTGAAATCGCCTACCACTCAGTAGGTACTGAATTTGAATTTAAATGTACTACTTGGCTGTTAGAAAAGTACGTTCTATATCAGAGATGCCCAAAGTAGGGCCTGCGGGCCAAAGTTGGCCCATGGTAACCTTTGATTTGACCCACCACCAAGAAGAGAGGGAGAACGATGGGAAGGTGGTTGGGGCGAATGCTGTGACAGAGATTCATTCATTCATTCATTCATTTTCTTTTCGGCTTAATCCCTTTATTAATCTGGGGTCGCCACAGCGGAATGAACCGCCAACTTATCCAGCATATGTTTTATGCAGCAGATGCCCTTTCAGCTGCAACCCATCTCTGGGAAACATCCATACACACTCATTCACTACGGACACACATACACTACGGACAATTTTAGCCTACCCAATTCACCTGTACCGCATGTCTTTGGACTGTGGGGGAAACCGGAGCACCCGGAAGAAACCCACGCAAACGCAGGGAGAACATGCAAACTCCACACAGAAACGCCAACTGATCCAGCCGAGGCTCGAACTAGTGACCTTCTTGCAGTGAGGTGACAGCACTACCTACTGCGCCACCCTGTGATAGAGATTGTCATTTCAAATTTAACGTAACCTTTTGTTTCTTTGCTTTATTGCTGAGCTACAAAAAAAACCCCAACTGAAATTAAACGATTCAATTAAATGTTGTAAATGAATTAGACTTCTAAAATGTAAATACTGTCACTTGACAGATAGAGGACAATGCACAAGACATCTGCAAGCAAATCAAGGCAAAGGCAAAAGCAGCTAGACTAGTGTATTCAGCATTGAACTCCATTGTGTTATAAATGAAATTAAGTTTTCACTATATTACGTTCATTATGAAATCCTAAAAATGATACAGCATTAGATAATATGATTTAAAGTAACGTTTTCTAGTTATTTTAATAGCAAATTTAATATATAGCAAATTTAATGTATACGGTTTGGTATATATTCGGCCCACAGCCCTCAATCAAGTTTGCTTTTTGGCCCTTTATAGGAAAAAGTGTGGGCACCCCTGATCTATAAAGTATGAATCTGAGTAGGATAAATGCAACTCGGACGTACTACATCCGCCATTTTGTCATCATCACATGACCTACCCGCATCAGTTGCGTCAATTCACTCCAATTCATTAATTCTGTTACGGTGCATCATGGGATAGCATAGCATCCATCGGATGCGCACTTCAGAATCTTGCCGGAAGTAGTAGTCATCCGGGTACTTCTCGCTTACTGTTTTTCGAGTTCTATGAATTCAGACTTGCTACTCGGCTCGCATACTGTTCTTAGTGTACTATATAGTATGGAAGTACGCCATTTCGGACGCAGCTTCTATCTTGTCATCCAAAATGTTAATTTCTTTATTTTGTCAAAAAAGATATTAGGGTTTGTGAGGAAAAACAGGATTGTTTCTCCATATAGAGGACTTTTATGGTTTTCAGTGGTTTGGACTGTAAACTGCGGTGTTTGAGCAAAATGATTGATCCTTTTAATAAAAATTTTAATAATATACACATTTTAACCATAAAAGAATGTGTCCCCGAGCCAAGATTTTGTGGTTAAAAATGCATCTATTTGTATTTTGTTAAGAAAACCAAGAATGCCAAGATCTCACTGCAAGGTATTCAAAATCTCCAGATCGCTGTTGTTTTCACACTGCAGGAGTATCTGGGGTAGCATTCAGTTTCTGCTGTGTTCACACTGATGGATGCAACATAGGCTCATTCTGAAAACGTACCCCTTTATACATTTCTGGAGAGCACAAATTATGTAGCCAGAGGTACGTATGGCTGCATTTTGTCTTTAAAACAAACGATGCGGGGCGGTTTGACGCCATTTCTTTTCGCGCTACCAGTTGACCGATTGCCTCCGTATGGATGACTTCTGCTGTCATCGGTTTGCCCAGTGGCTCGCCGCGTACTGTACGTCAGTGGACTCGTGGAGCAGAGTTGACCATGACGATAGGGTTTGATTCTGACAAAGAATGGTTCCAGAAAGCAGTTAAGACAAAAACAAAAACCAAAAAAATTAAATAAACAAGTAAATAACAGGGTAAAAATGTGATAAAATCTGAAAATGTGGTAAAAAATCTGGCTGCCGCAAGAGCTTTTCTTTTTCTGTATTGCTTTTGAAAAAACTGTCGGTAGGGTTTAAGGAAGGAGAACGGTGGGTCAGTCGATCGTTCAGTCAGTCAGTGGATCCTCTGGTGGATTTATGTGAGAACAGCAGGCACAAATGGCACTTGAGAGAGAAATTTGAGATTGGAAAAAATGTACACATCGGCCTCTAGTGGATTCGCGATAAAAACTCCAAAAAACGTACCTCCTGTGACGTATTTGGTGCTCTCCAGAAATGGATATAGGGGTACGTATTCAGAATGAACCTGAGTTGGATGGATCAGTGACAGGAGGACACACACTGCAGGACTTCACTACAGAATAATTACCAACAACTCTGGCTCACAAACGCTCGAGACAAGTGATAAGAAAATAACTCAAGACCATGTGTTTTTAATAATTTGCAATTCAAATGCTCTGTACACTGATTTGCAGTGAAAGGGCAAAAAGAAAAAAGATTTAGGAGGTTTGGAGTTTAATAAATAGTGTTGCAATGTGTTCAAGCAAATGTTTCCTCTTGGTTTCTGTTTAATGTTATAGTAAATCTTCTTCATTCTGATATAGTGATCTATAACTCCTCCCCGCAGTACTGTATCTTTCTCTCTCATTGGCTGTAGGTCATCACCGATGTGTTTGTTGGTAATAACTCATTTCACACAGCATGATTTTCAGACTGCAACAGGTCCAGATATTTAGTATGCCAAACATTTCATAGGCGTAAGCAACACGTCTGCAATTCTCTCAGATCGCATCTTTGAAAAATCACACTGTGTGACTGTTGCTAGTGTGAATGAGCACCCATTTGCCTCAGATTTTAAACTTTTGGCTGCAATTTCACTAAACCTGTCAGCGAGTGAAAGTCAGCTAAAATCTTGCAATGTGAACTCGGCATAAGACACTTATTCCTCATCTGAGATCATTAAGAGCACCACTGAATTCCACTGTATGAAGGAAAAACCGTCTATGTTTTCCTCAAAAACCTTAATTTCTTTTTAAATGAGAAATTAACATCTTGGATGACAAGCAGGCGAGGAAATTTTTACTCTAAAAACATGAACTGATCCTTTTAGAATCTGAAGATGTGTCAGTTTTAGAGAAGTGCTTGCTGAATGGCGGTTATTTCATAACACAATACTGAACAGGATCACTGGTTAAGCAGAACCACTATTGGTTATGCACAGCGTAGCATTCACTCTTTCACTGGGCTGACGGTTATGTCTGCGAGGTCCATTTGTGGGTATTCAGAGCCCGAATCCTCCGTGGTGTCCATCATGTTAGAGTCCGAGCAGTCGTTACGCTGCCTCTCTCTGTCCATCTGTAGGGTTCGGGATGGTTCAGATTCTGCAGATCCAACCGCTTCTTTAGCTTGTCGAATGCAGTTGAGCCACTGTTGTTTGTTGAAGGCGTCGCTGGCCTGGAAGCAGTGCATCTGCATTTGTCCTCCACAACGAAACATCACCCGGAAAAAGTTCTTGGCTAGACCAACAAAAACAGAGATTGGTGTTTAAGTATGCGGAGTTCTAAAAAGTACATAAAAAAAAAGAATTTTATCATGAATCAACATGATTTAATCTTAACACCCATTGTGCATCTAAACAAATCAAGTAAACTTAAACTGCTTTGAATGTGTTATATAAACACAATATAAACGTGTAAATCTAACATGGTTTTAATAGGTCTGTGTAACTTCCTTGCAGATATTTGTATTGAAATGTTTGTGTTGTGTTTATCTGATTGAATGTATTCATATATGCAGTAAAGAACTCAACAAGATTCTTCCTTATTACATCAACAAGTTTCGTTCTTGTCCATGTATGTATGGTTATTAAAATCTATTTTGTTGCTTCAGATAGATTTGTGTTAAGTTCGATTTATACTTTCGCCTGGCGCCATATCGCACATCTCCGCTGACTGCGCACGCACCGCGCGAAACGGACAAGTCTTTTATACTCGCCGCGTTCACCGAGGTGATATTCTTTAAAGCGACAGGGGGCTTTCGAAAGAAACTGATCGTAAAGTCAGACGGATGCTACGTCATATCAATAATTTCATTCAAGATTTATAAACTAATTATTTTTATTGTTTTTAGCAATTATATTAATGATTATAAGGATTTTATAACCATTCAAGATTTTTTAAAATAAACTTTGATGCATTACTTGCATCTCAGACAGTTTTAGCTATTAAAGGTTATTAAAATATTAATGACAACAGAACATGGGCTGCTCCACAAATATATATACATTTTATTATGGCAAGAATAAAAGCAAAAAACAGCACACACTAAAAAATACAGATGTTTTTTTATTTTTTTATTTAGCCCACTACACAATTCACACTTTGTTTTCTGGCTAGTTTCTGTCCTCTTCTTATGCTAAAAAGGCAATAATGATTCAACATTCCTAACCATTATCACCAATAAAGCCTAAAAAACAGGGCATCATTATATTGTAAACCGATAGGTTCAAATATTCCTTTTTCAGTTATCAAATACATAATTTCTTCCTTAATTATAGTTTTGTAACTATTTCATTTTTTAAATTCAAAATTGCAATATATATATATATCAATGTAAAACCTATGACTGGTGGAAAAACACATTTCTGTAATTGTGTACCTGCGTATTCACTTTTGCCATGGCCTCTATTGGCTTTAACAATCCCTCAGGTTTTTCCAAACCTTTTAACAAAACTTTCCCTCTTTCCTACGGCTGTTGCAATTTCTAGGCAAGAATTATTGATCATCTGGTTATCTCTTTGTTCACGGATCATAAAGATGAGTGTACAGTGACTTTTTTAGACAAAATCTCTTTAAAGTGGTTCATATTCAACTCAAATCAAACGCGACGCCGCACACACTGTTTGCTCGAGTCTTAATTAAATCATGTTGCACGCACCCAAATCGAACTTCCACATACTCCGAGATGACGTCACATTTACCCCACGCACTCAAGCGAACTAGCGGACATGTCGAATATAAACCAGGCTTTAGTTGGCAGCATTGAAGTTCTTATCTGGCAGCCAGCTCGTTGTGATTTCACCAAATTACCCATATAGCTATATTGCCTCACATCCTCACAATATGTCTTAAAGTTTTTTTTTTTGGCAGTTAAGTTAAACCATAGCGTGAGACAAAAAAAACTAACATTTGCAAATTAACACAAAATAAACATAAAATTATTACAAGAGCATTTGGAAATAACTTTTTTTTAAAGCTGTAAAATAGTCACAAAGTAAAAAACAATGGTACTTAATAAAATACTAATTACAATAAAAGATGTACTGAGCATCAGTGATTTTCCCGTTTAAATTAAGTGCCATAATTGCTGTCTAGGAGAGCATCTGTCCAGCTACAAATGTACATCAGTCTTGTTCAAGCTCATGCACCAGTGTTCATGCCTCAGTAGCTTGTTTGAAGGTAACAGTGCAAAAATTAAATCCTCAACATGCAAAAGGAACTCCAAGTGCATTTTTGTTTTTGTCTCCAAGTTACTTGTGCCAAGAATACGTTGTCCTGCAGAAACCAATCCAAAAGTTCAGTCTTTTAAGCTAAACACGCACAGTGACTTCTTCTTATGTGGTTTTATTGGTGGGTATGCGAACCAGCTTATAAGTGCATACCACCACCTACTGTGATGGAGGCGCACAGTAAGTCACCAGAGAGAGTCGTTCATATGAAGAGCTTAAATCTCATTGAATCAACAAGTTCTCATCTAATTCATTTGATTATTTCTTCATTTAGTTTCAAACAACTAGAATGAATCATTTAGGAGAACTAAACTTGTTATTTTTTTTCCTAAGGACATATTTGTATTTTGCAAATCGAGGAAGTAGCTTGTTGACTTTTTTGAGTGTATTCAAAACATTTTTATTATTAAGGCCATGTTAAGTTAGATAAAAGGTGTCAAACTCAGTTCCTGGAGGGCCGCAGCTCTGTACAGTTTAGTTCTAACCCTAATTAAACACACCTGATCAAACTAATTGAGTGCTTTAGGCTTGTTTGATACCTACAGGTAGGTGTGTTGAAGCAGGTCTGGAACTAAACTCTGCAGGGCTCCCAAAATTGAGGTTGACACCCCTGTGTTAGGTCATTATTTTGTTCATTGGAAGTACTGGTAAACAATAACAGACAATGGACCAATGAATATTTAGAAAATAATGTACATCCAAGATAGCGATGGGAAGCAGAGTGGCTATAACACTTCATTTTACCTGTTATTATTTAATAATGCAACAGAACGTTGAGTCAATTATTCTACTTGTATGGATCCCACACCTAAAGACATTGCCTAAATACTGTATTTCAGATATTTGTCAGTTTTTTGTCGCTCCTGTGTGATTAAGGGGCAGTTGTGGTCTAATGGTTAGGGAGTTGGACTTGTAATTGAAAGGTTCCCAGATAGCTTATGAATGTGGGCCACTTTAGGCAGTTATGGTGGTATATACTCTGGTCAATACTCTGGTGGTATTCCTTCGGCCCAGACGTAATGAATGTGAGCCTGAAATGGCACATCTGTACAATGGCTAAGGGGGGCCAAAGATTCAAATTCATATATGGGCCATTTAAGGCAAAGATTTGGTACTTATGGCAAAATGTAATCTGAATGTAAGCCTAATGTGGCCCATGTGGAAAATTATACATTTGGCTTAAATGATGGAGAACAAATGTGGGCCACAGTTGGCAAAAATGTGGCATTGTCATTTAAGAGTAAAGTGGGTGTAAACCAAAAGTGGCTCACATGTGTAAGTGCAAATGTGGCCCAGTTATCTTAAAACATATGTAAACCACATAGACTAAAGTCACCATCACGGAGAAAAGTGTTTGCTTTAGTTGGGCTCATAGCCCTGAACCTCTTAATATAAATTTTCTTTTGGGCTGCTGTAACTTATAAGAACTTGAAACTTGAAAAGTGTATTTATTACAGCAAACAAGCCAAGTAAAAAAATAAAATAAAATTAAGTGAGGCACAACGTGTGATGAAATAATATATTTCACTGATGTTAAACAATGTTTCATCCATTATTAGAAGTAACATGCTTGCACGTGCCACATAGTTATGAAGGTTTATAAGCAAAAAAAAATTCTATGGTTTTACTTCTGCTCACAAAGACATCAATAATCAGCGTATGTACATCAGCAACGGTGACAATTAACAAAACTCACAAACATCACAAACAGGAGACTAAAAGTGATTGTAATGAAGTTCACGGCCACCTGGCCACCGGGAAGAAGGAGGCGGAGAACCGATGAACTTTTAAATAAATATTTATTAATAAAAGGGACGGCAGCACCTCACGGAGACTGTCGTCTAAATCAAAACAAACGGACGGCAGCTCCTCACAGAGACTGCCGTCAAACTGAAAGCAAAAGTAAAACAACATGTCCGGGGCCTGGTCCTCTCTCTCTGTCCTCTGCCATCGTTCCTCCTCTTATAGTCCAGAGCTCCTTCCGTGGGATTGAAGGCAGGTGCGCGCCACAGGTGCATCTCATCTGTGGCGGGCCTCGTTTCGCTCCCACGGCTCTCGGCCACGCCCCCTCGCCACATACCCCCATCTCCCCTCACAGGCCGGGGGCACCCCGTGGAATTTGGCGCCACAGCACCCGCGAGCCTATATGAGACGGGCCGAGAGAAAAGGAGATGGAGAAAAAAGGAGGAAAGACAGAGTAGACAGAGAGGGGAGAGAGGAAAAAAAAAAAAAATTGGGGTTCGGTTCTCCAGACATGCTGCCACTCTGTCCTCAACCAACTGAGAGAAGTGACGACATGCTGGGAGCTCTGTGGAGGAATCTATCCACCCGTCCGTCTTCTGGTGCCCGGCGGCGGTTCTCCTGACTGGCTGGTGGCATTTCTGGTCTCCTGCTCCGCTCCCGCTTCGGTGGAGGACGCAGGCTTCGGCGTCATGGCGGATCGCGGCGACTCCCCCCGGGCTTTCTGGGATGGCTCCCTTCAGCTCTTTCCCATCCGGTGGGGAGCCCCGCGTCCCCTGCTCCTCCCCATGCTGGGAGACGGCAGCAGGCAGATCCTTCCTCGCCAGCCTCAGGCCGCCCCGGCACTCTGGCAGACGAACGGGTTTCTCCCCCACTCTGGTTAACTCCCAAACACTCGCCCTCCTCCTCAGCGGCGAGGGCAACTGGACGACGTGTCCCTCCTTCTCCCGGGTTTCAGCACCACTGTAATGAAGTTATGGCCACCTGGCCGCCGGAATGAAGGAGGCGGAGAACCAACGGACTTTTAAATAAATATTTATTAATAAAAGGGACGGCAGCTCCTCACGGAGACTGCCGTCTAAATCAATACAAACGAACGGCAGCTCCTCACGGAGACTGCCGTCAAACTGAAAGCAAAAGCAAAAGCAACATGTCCGGGCCCGGTCCTCTCTCCCTGTCCTCTGCCATCGTTCCTCCTCTTATAGTCCAGAGCTCCTTCCGTGGGATTGAAGGCAGGTGCGCGCCACAGGTGCATCTCATCTGTGGCGGGCCTCGTTTTGCTCCCACGGCTCTCGGCCACGCCCCCTCGCCACAAACAGTAATCTGAAACGTTGTCATACTGTGTTATGCCTGGATTTCATAAATAGCCTTGCATTTATGGCCCGTTCCCACTGATTGGTACGGTATGGTACAGTTTGGTTCGGTACACTTTTATGGCCAATTCCACTGTCAAAGGCATACTGAATCGAACCGGACCGTATAACTTTTTCGGCACCCTTTCAAAAGGGTACCAAACACAAGAAAGGGTACCAAAAGGTGAAGCTACACACGCAGCTGAACGCTGATTGGTTACAGGGCTACGTCACGAGCTTATGGAGCTAGACAGAATGAAAACAAAGGAACCGCCATGTTTTAAATACAGCCGAGACTACTATATGCATATAATAACAAGCCATGGATGACCCGAGTCTAAACAAACCTTGTTGTTGTCTTGATGTACAGCCACAAAGCCCAGAAGAACAAAATCTGCTGTGTTCTGTTGTTGTTTTACGAGGCCGTCTAAAAGTGTGAGTGGTTTTCGCTTTTTCCAGGAAGCTCACAATCGCGTCTATATTTGATATAACAAACTTCTTGAGCTGATGATAATAATGTGTGTGTGATTACTGAAGTGTCTTCGACATCTGATGCATTGAGAAAAGAAAAGGACAAACGCGAGATTGAAGCGCAGAAAAAAAAAGGAGAAGCCCGACAAAACACAGCAGCAAATTGTTTCAGCAACCTGAATCATTAACAAACTGCCATGTTTATACTCGCATTTTGGACTATTATGAACTGGGAATGACAGAATTACTCTCTAACAGAGGTTACATGTGCTGGTAAAGATTACATACACAGATGAGACATTTGCACGGACTGTATTTTGTGTTGTTTAGGACCCAAATTAGAACTAAATGTATGCTGTATGTAGTTTTTCTGCCATTAGTAACATATCGGAGACTGTAAGAGTCTGTATATGTTGAAATATGTGCATTTATTTATTTATTTTATATAATTGCCGACATTACAGTAGGCTGTTTCGCATTGATCTGCAGTTATAATCAAATTATGTTTATAGAAAAGTTAGTAATAAACATTTATACACAAGTATTTATGTGTATAAAGCATCTGTTTTGTGAGAAGTGCTTCTCATATGATATGTGAACGACCTGTACAGCTTTACCGTAGACATTTATTCGAGCGAGAATGACGTTGACTAAAACTCTGTCGTAAATTTAAAAAAATAGATTGTTTACATTCTAAAACGCCGTTTTAAAACTAAAATGTATTCGTTTAAACGGGGCCTAAGATTAATAACCACTGAGACAAAAAAATATTATTTTCTGCCACCAGGTACTCTGAAGCGACCACCTAATGGCAGTAATCAAGTTTCTTTCTATAATGGATGATCAAAATTCATTAATATGAATGTGATAAAACATTTATATATAATGCTATGTTTATGAAAAGGTAAATAAAACTTTGAATACACATTTAAAATTTCTGAGCCTTTTTTGTCACTTGTAATTTCTTCCCGGGTTAATATGGCACTTACTCCGTTCAGTGTTGCTGAAAGCTCCTCTGATGGATCCACCGACTCGCATCTCTCCGTCCTGCAGGTCCTCCCACTCCAGCTCTCTCACAGGAATGGGCTGCCGGTAAAGCTGATACCACAGCTGCTCATTCTGGGTAATTGCCCGTGTGATCACCAACACGTCCTGAAACAGGAACACGTGCAGCTTCTGCAGAAAGACAGACACAGAGAGAGATTTTTGGGTTTGTTATAATGTGGAATTCTTCAATAATGTTTGACACATTTATTTACTATCCAAAGGTTTGTTGTGCTGAAAAGTTGCCTTTTAATGACAACACTTTTAAATGCATTTGTTAGTATTTAGCTAAGATGGAATATTGCTTTTATTATGTTTTTATTTTCTACCAGGCTTTTCTATTTTCTGGAGAGTACAAGATATACAGTTTTTGAAATTTTATTTGATCAAATAGCAAAAGAAAAATAGCATGAAAATGTTTTCATGACTTTCACAAAAAGGAAAAAAGAGAGATTGATAAAGGCAGCCAGAAAAGTCAAATTAACAATGTCACATTTGTTGCCCCTTAGGCCCCGTTTACACTGTGCATTTTAGATTTAAAACAGCATTTTAGAATGAAAACGTTCCACGTCCACACTGGCGTTTCATCTAGCGTTTATAAACAGCCTTTCATACACACTATACAGCTGAAAACGCAGTCAGTGTCAGTGTGTGCTTTGAGCAAAAAAAACGTTGGGCAGTTCATCCAGGATATACAGCTGAATCTCATCTTACTGTAGTTGTTAAACGTGATATTTGGTTTTCTCGCGACCGTCACCCAACCCACCCACCCACTTCTCAGTTTTCTCAGCACATGCCACTCTGCACGGTGCTGATCATCTCTCTCCCCGCTGGTCTTCACTTCACGTGATCACAAACATCACTCCTATCATTTGTCAGTCTCTGAAATGGCTCCGCCAAATTGAGTGTGAAACCCTTGACGTGTACATTGTATACTGATTCTGTACATTTGACGAATTGCTTGCTTTTATTTCCTATATTGTATAAAACGTATTGTACGTTATACTTTTATAATGGCCATTATTGATTATTACAACTGATATTCAGGAGATGGTTATGTTATAGGTTCCATTTTGTTTTACGCATACAGTGAAGATGATATATAAAATTACATAAATATAAATTTGTAGCTAAACAAGATCTTAACATTTTTGGTGTCTGTCAAGTAGATAATATCAAAATGAGAATAGGCAGTTCCTTATATCATTTTTTTATTTTATTGTTAAGATAATGGGCCCTATCATGACGCAAAAACGTTATTTGCTAGTTTCAGTTCGACGCAAGTGTCATTTTGACGTTTTGCGCCACGCTGTTTAAATAGCAAATGTATTTGCGCTCATATGTGCTCATCCGGTCTAAAAAGGAGGTGTGCTAAGGCGCATTGCTGGTGCGTTGCTATTTTGAGGAACTAAAATAGACTGCGCAATAGATCAGCTCAAAACAGGTCTAAAGTCCAGCGCAGAGCGCGTCAGTTGTGTGCCTTGCTTACACATTGCTTAAAACACGCAGGATGCACAGCAATACACAAATATCTTTACAAATGAAAAATAATTAAAGGATTAAAATGTTACAAAAATTATAATTTTCTATAAATATAAAAACCAGTACCTCCTTGCCTTTTTCACCTTGGGGGCTTTTTTCAGTTTATTTACAACAACTTGCTTTAGTATAATGTTATTATTATCATTAGTATAATTTATTATATGCATATTTATTTTTGTTTTATTAAAAACAAGCTTAGATTTGTCCACCGGTCAGGTTTTGGATCATATAGGCATATAGGGCATAGGACGTGTCTTTGGATACAACTCCAAAGTTCATTTATTTGTTTGCTGGAAATTAGAACTAAATTTAAAAATAGTTTTATAACAAATCTTTGCGGTTAACAAAATAAATTATTTATGTAGGCTAATGGATGTCTTTAGTGGAGAGCGTACAACAAAGTTTCCTTATCCACGAAAGAGAGAAAGCGAAAGTAAAGGATGAATGGAAGAGGCTCATTATCCTCTTGCTGAAGATGCTGTTTAACTGTTTTCTTAACTGTGTTCAGTTTTTCCACTTACAAAGTCTGTCATGTAAATTGCAAAAAATCTTAAAGGGAATGGGAGATGAGACTCTGATTGGTTTATTCTCAAAACACACCTATTAACTCATTAAGAGAATAAGCTCAATCCTGTTAGACCATGCGCCGTGGTCCAGAGCGTATTTTCCCGTCCTTAAATTATCAAAAGTGGATTGGAACACACCCTCAATGCTTATGCGTCATGCGCTTCAGACTTTGTGCCTAGACCGTTAAAATACAGCCCAATGAAACAGCGTAGCCAGACTGATGTTAATGGCTGTATTAAGTACACCGTTCCTTTTGAAGATTCACCTGGTGTCCTCGGGAGTTTGTTTTCCATATCAAATTTGTGAAGTCTGAACTTACAAGGAAAGAATGCAGAACTAAACCACAATCATACATAGATGAATATCTGCAGCCACGCCTCCGTTTTCAGATGTCTCTGTTTTCCCCATCCACACTGATACTGAGCCGTGGCGATTTAAAACCAAAACTGCCTCATCAGCGATTTCAAAACTCTCCTTTTTTTGGGGCTGGAAATCTCTGGGATAGGGTGGACGGAAGGCATAACCGTAGCAAAACGTATGCATTTTAAAACTAAAACGTATTAGTGTAAACAGGGCCTTATATACCGCATTAGAAACACAAATGTCATTCATGCAAAAGTGATATAAGACAAAGTACAAATTAAATAAAACAGGATGAGGATTTACAATGCTGATAACCATTGAAATGCATCATTACAGTCTTGCTGAAACGGTTCATTAAATTAACCAGTTTAAAGGCCCCATGTAATTAAAATAAACTTTTAAAGATGTTTGTTAGTTGTTAGGATATCTATAATCTAGTGTTCTCCAAAACAGTGACAAAATTCACACTTAGAAAATAGAAACATTAAAAGCTTGCAGATTATCACTTCAACCATTTTTTGATGTCACATCATACTTCTGTTTCTCATCAAATCTTCTGACCAATCAAATGCTGTCTAGTATCTGAGATGCCCCGCCACTTCAAGATGCTTCTCTTTTGCTTTTAATTTGAAGCGCTTAAGCTCAACCCCTCTCAGTAGCAGAGCTGTGGAAAAAAATTAAACTGCCTTGTCTTCATGTTTCAGTAGAGATTAGAGCTGCACAATATATGGTTTGAGCATTAATATCGCAATCTGTGTGTTCGCAATAGTCACATCACAAGATATAAAGCTGCGGTTACACTGCACTTTTCACCCCAAAGACTTCCATTTATATGCATGCGAATGCAGCAGTTCACTGCATTGGAAAGTTCAAGCTTGGTGAACTCTGACCTGTGAAATCACATCACGTGATTGCGTGAGACCATTACAAGATCAAAACATGATCTCTCTGTACAGAAAATCAAAATATGGAGCAATCAATTGCTTTTTTATTGTCTAATCATTGTGTTTAATTTCGCTCGTTTTCGCAGTGCCATACGTCAGAATTTCGCATGCTCAAATTCTAGTGTGACCACGGCTTTAGGATTATAGTTGACCAGAAACCACAGATTTGAGACAAAACACATGAGATTTGTGGAGATGCTGCAGAATTGAACTATAATACAATAAGTGTAAAAGTTTATCCTCTGCATGTTTTAAGGCCTGTGACTATGTAAATCTTTAACCAGTCAAACTCTGCAGACCCTGGGCGGGTCCGGTGATTAATGTAATGTTATGATGCCTAAAATGCAAAGGAGATAAAATAAGTAATGTAAACTCATGTTCCTATAGTTATTATCATCTAAAACTAAGCAGAAGCAAATATGTACTATTTAATATAAATGATCAAAAAGTTTTTTTCCCAGTATTCACTTGAATTGCAATAGCTTGGTAAGAAAACATGATAGAGATAAAATTATTTTTCCTAGTGTTTGCTGCCCTCTGCTGGTTTCAAGCAGAACTGTCTGGAAAAGCTAAAATCTCTAAACAGATAAACTACACCCTTTCAAAAAAGCCTTTTAAATTTTTTTTTTAAATCGCCCAATGTTGAAGTGGTTCATAATAAAACAGAAAAATATAAAAATATTATTTATTACTTTCAGCAGTTTCTTATGTAAATTCAAAGGGTTTTCTATTCAAGTACACTGGATTTTTTCCTTTATAGCAATGCATTTGGATATGGAAGGCTTTTAAAATTTGGTTGTTTGTTATTTGGAATACAATAACTTTTGCATAGATTATGGTAGAGACATTTTTCTTTTTTTCTCTGATTACACACATGTGCAGGAATTACCAAAATTATTTACAGCAACATAGATAGACCACACAGAACCTAAAAGGTACACTTTCAAATTTGAGTTTATAAAAAAAAAATACAAAAAGCGCCTCTTTTTTTAGGTGTTTATTATAACACAGACAACATATACAGTTATTTTAAATACTTTAAATAGTTTTTTATGAAAATTCAAAGTTTTTTTTTAAATGATACCAAATTTTTGCATTTACACTTCTGCATGTGGATTTGGGAAGCTTTTAAATTTGAGTAGGCAAAATCCAGGCGGAAATCCCAAAATAGCACTAGACTTTGAGTTTAAAGCACTTTAATAGTGCAAAAAAAAGTGTATTGAATAATTGAAATGATGGAGACTATGCAAGATAATTTTCATTTACAGGTATGGCTACTGAGAATGCGCGAGTGATCTAAAGTGGTGTTGCACATTACTGCGGTAATGCGAGACAAAGCACAACATGGTCTAACACAAGAAATACATGTCCAGCAGGGGGCAGTTATGTAACATAGTGAAACATTCATTCATTTATTCATCTTCTTTGCGACTTAGTTCCTTTATTAATCTGGGGTAGCCACAGTGGAATGATCCGCCAACTTACAAAGTGAACATACTGAACTGATATACTGAAGCAGCCAGAGGCATGTGAATTCCTCCATGGTCTTGCGAACCACCCAAATCAAGCGCTCCACAACATCCCGCTCACGCTCACTGGTGTAATTAATCAATTTCTGTACCCAAATACTGTTAGATTCTCCAACCAAAAAACATAAAGCACTGTTTACTTTGCTTTAAAATGTGTTCCATTGTGCTTATTTATGCCTGTTTGTTTATTATATGTATATAATAAACTACTGGTGGTTCATTCCGCTGTGGCGACCCCTGATTAATAAAAGGACTAAGCTGAAAAGAAAATGAATGAATCAATCATAAATTACATACAACATATATTTATATTTTACTTCCCCTACAAAATCATCCCAATCAATCATTCATTCATTTTCTTTTCGGTTTAGTGCCTTTATTAGTCTGGGGTTACCACAGCAGAATGGACCGCCAACTTATCCAGCACATGTTTTATGCAGCAGATGTCCTTCCAGCTGCAACCCATCACGGGGAAACCATCCCAATCAATCTAAATTAATTACTTTCCAAATAGAGATATTTAAATCATCTGGTAAAAATTGCATAGAACAAAAATATCGCAATGCCAAATTTTATCAGTATCGTGCAGCCCTTGTAGAAATTATGTCAAATTTAACATAAAAATTGCACTTCAAGGGAGCTTTAACCCTCAGGGGTCTGAGGTGATTTTGGGGCCACTAAGATGTTTTGACATGCCCTGACATTTGTGCTTATTTCAGATACTTATTACATAGTATTGGCCAATATGTATTTTTTTTGTATTCAGCACAAACTATGCTACAATAATATGTGAGAAATATTGATGTACATGATTGCATTTTTTAGAAAAAAATATGCGTGGTTAGTAAGTTTTGGAGAAAAAAAGTAAGGTCCAATAACGTCCAAAAAAACCCCACTGAATGTGCCTGAACAAGACTTTTGAGTAACCAGTCTTATAGGCTAGAATATTTACCCCCAATTATGTGAAAATTAATCTGTTCTCTCATTCAAAAAAAAAACATTACAATGAATTACAATTTGTTGAGTTTGTTTTGGGTGATCTCAGCTGAATGCGTGAGTGACAATGGTCATGAATAATACACACCTGAGAGATAAAAGACACTCCCCCACTCACCCATCAAGGGCAATGACTTCGTTTACATGGACATCAGTAATACTTTCATGATCGCGTTTTACATGTTATAGCACATAATTCGATTAATGTCATTGCCATCGATTCATTTTTCATTTGTCGACTTTAACTGCAGTTTGACACTTTCACTTTCATTCACGAACATTTCATGCAAGCCCACCGTGACAAACAAGATATTGGATGCAACTATGAACTGCTGGAACAGTTGTTTTAATGGAAGTTCATACCACATGCTGAATGGAAGAAAAAAACCTCAGCATTTCACGATGCAGGTGTCTGTGGTCTGCACTGACTTGGTAGGTCATTCAGCCGTGCGTGTGTGTCTGGGTGTGTGGACTAGCCTGTCGCAAAAAGCGGCTTAAAGTCCTACATGACAGCAATAGTTTGATTAGGGTGTTTACATATATGTACTGCACTTCAGTTATGCAGGTAAATCGGCATACTCCACTTCTTAATTAGATTTCTCTTTAGTTCGATTATGACCTTAATCTGATTTAATCTGATCAAAAATCACTGTTTACATGGTAGACTCTTAATCAGAGTATTGCCTTAATCGCATTAAAATCAAATTATTGGTGTCCATGTAAACGTAGTTATTGTAAAGCAATGTCCATATGCAAAAGCTGGATACAGTGCTCAGCATATATAAGTACACCGCTCACAAATCTCTCTTTTAAATTCATACTTTTAATAGGAAGCTATACAATATTATATTTGTGCACATACATTAGTCAGTACTGAAGCCAAATCTGGAGCAAATCTATCAAAATAACTTACGATAACGGTCAAAAATATTGTACACTCAAATTTATATGTTATAGAAAAATATTAAATACAAATTTAAAAAGAGGAACAATCAAGAGAAGCAAACAAATGGAAAATTTAAGATTTTTTTGCAATATTTAGCTTGAGTTTAATTGTATTATCTTTAAATTTCTAAATATGTTTGGTGACTAAAATTCTATTTTCATAAATATATCTGTTTAGGAAATCTGTTTTGTGTAAATGCACCAAAATACTTTGCCTATATTCAATGAGAAATGGTTTAAAATATTTATTTTCAAAATTGGCTGTCCTCAATTATGCTGAGCAGTGTATGTGCACTTATACAGCATGCACAACAATATATATATTTGAAATGGTGTAAAATGTGTTTGCAAAACTGTTGTAATAAAAACTTTCTTGTGCATTAATCCAGCATTAATCCAGGAACACTTTAAGCTTTCTATAGATATATGTCTCATGTCTGTGTGTTTTGTTTTCGTGGAGTTTCAGTGCAATTTACTGACGAGTTTCTAAAAACAGTTCACGAAGAGAGAAAAGAAAGAATGCCTACACTGTTTGTTTTCCTTATTTTGCTAAAGCACACATTTTTGGCTATAGGAGAAATGGTTCGTGCCCAACTGAGCCTGGTTTCTCTCGAGTTTTTTTTTTATTCTTCACTTTCGCCAATTGGTGAAGTTTTTTCCTCGCCGCTGTCGCCACTGGATTGCATGGTTCGGGATCTGTAGAGCTGCGCATTAATGGAATTGCTCCTCAGTGTTTGGAATCTCAGTAGTGATTATTAAACCACACTTATTTGAGCTAAACTGAACTGAACTTAAACACGGAAAACTGAACTGACACTGTTTCAATTTACTATAATCTTCTATGTGAAGCTGCTTTGACACAATCTACATTGTAAAAGCGCTATAGAAATAAAGCTAAATTGAATTGAATTTTGTTGTTATTGTGAGTGTACACAAAAAAGTAGACACCCAACAGATTTGATTGATGTATTGCTCTTATCTGTACAATCAAAACGGAAAGTGTAATTTAAGTTCTTTTCGGCGTTATTAGAAGACGCCCTTCTTCGCCCCCTGGGGGTTAAGTGTTCATTCTTGCTTTCCTTGATTCAAAATGCTCCAATTATTTTGCAACTTCTCTAAACATCTCTAATTGTGTACTCACACTAGGCCCAGTTGCCTTGCACCGAGCCTGAGTGTGATTGTCCTACCTCCTCTCTCCCTTGACGGCCTGCACTCACCTTGCATTTTTAGATTCTGAGCCTGAGCCCGCTTACTGTACATCATTGATGGTGCGACTGTTTAGTTTAACAGGGATAAAAGTGCTCTCGCTCAGTGCAAAGGAGATTGCTTTAGTTATATTGTTTTGGATTGTTGAGTCATATGAGACGCAGTGACAAAAGGACAAATCTTTTGCTGAACAGAACAACTGCATTTGATGCTCATAAACTATTCAAATCATGCACGTCGTATTAGCATGTTTGCTGAAGGTGGCAGCTGATGCGCAGTGAGAAGTTAGCATATTTGATAAACTATGACAGTTCAAGGTTATTGAAAAGAAAGAATAAGTAATAAATTCATATGAAACCATTAAATAAATTTAAATAAAAATAAATAATTTTTTTTAATGACCTTGTGTCTTATGTTTCGAGCTCAGAAGAGCCCAACTAAATGGCACTATGTCTCGCCTCTTCCAACTAGGCCAGGGCCACCCAACTGAACCGCACCCGGACGCTACTCGGAGCACTTGTCATACGAACCAGGATATGGGGTCAAACAAACCCAGGAAAGGTTTGTACAGCCTATTGCTCTTTGGTTAGTACTCCCAAATTCCCCTATACTTCTGTTCATGCTTGTTTTTGTCTGGCAGTCAGCATCTTGAAGGCAGAAGTTGTTAATAAATGATTCATATAAAGAGATTATCTTGCAACTTACAACAAAAAAGCTCATTTCATTTTATGTCATTAAGGGATTTGTTTGTGATATATTTGATCAAACTATATACAGTGAATCCGGAAAGTATTCATAGCGCTTCACTTTTTCTACATTTTTTTTATGTTACAGCCTTATTCCAAAATGGATAAAATTAATTTATTTCCTCAAAATTCTACACACAATACCCCATAATGACAATGTGAAAAAAGTACTACTAAGTAATACTTAGTTGATGCACTTTTGGCAGCAATTACAACCTTAAGTCTTCTTGAACATGATGCCACAAGCTTGGCAGACCTGTCCATTTTTGCCCATTCCTCTTTGCTGTATCTCTCAAGCTTTATCAGGTTGGATAAAGAGTGACGGTGTACAGCCATTTTCAGATCTCTCCAGAGATGTTCAATAGAATTTAGGCCTGGGCTCTGGCTAGGCCACTCAAGGACATTCACTGAGCTGTTGTGAAGCCACTCCATTGATATTTTGGCGGTGTGCTTTGTGTCATTGTCCTGCTGGAAGATGAACCATCTCCCCAGTATGAGGTCAGAAGCAGGTTTTCATTTAGGTTGTCTCTGTAGAGATGGTATTAGCCTGGTAATGAGCGGTGCCTGATTTTCTCCAAACATAACGCCTGGCAGTCACTCCGAAGAGTTAAATTTTAGTCTCATCAAACCAGAGAATTTAGTTTCTTATGGTCTGAGAGTCCTTCAGATGCCTTTTGGCAAATTGCTGTCGAGGAGTGGCTTCTGCCTGGCCACTCTATCATACTGGCCTGATTGGTGGATTTTTGCACAGATGATTGTCCTTCTGTAAGGTTCTCCTCTCTCACAGAAGAACGCTGGAACTCAGACAGAGTGACCATCGGGATATTAATCATGTACCTGACTAAGGCCCTTCTCCCCCGATCACTCAGCGTAGATGGCTCGCCAGCTCTAGGAAGAGACCTGGTGGTTCCAAACATCTTGAAAGGATGGAGGCCACTGTGATCATTTGAACTTTCAGAGCAGCAGAAATTTTTTTGTAACCTTCCCCAGCCTTGTGCCTCGAGACAATCCTGTCTCGGAGGTCTACAGACAATTCCTTTGTCTTCATGCTTGGTTTGTGCTTTGACGTGCACTGTCAACCCTGGAACCTTATATAGACAGGTGTATGCCTTTTTAAATCATGTCCAATCAACTGAATTTACCACAGGTGAACTCCAATTAAGCTGCTGAAACCTCAAGAATGATCAGTGGGAACAGAATGCACCTGAGTTCAATTTGGAGCTTCACGGCAAATGCTGTAAATACTTATGTACATGTGATTCTTCAGGTTTTTTTTTTTAATAAATTTGCAACAATGGGGTATTTTGTGTAGAAGTTTGAGGAAATAAATAAATTTAATCCATTTTGGAATAAGGCTGTAACATAAAAAAAATGTGGAAAAAGTGAAGCGCTATGAATGCTTTTGGGATGCACTGTAATTGACTATACACACACGCAGTCAGAAAATTAAGCAGAATCAACAATTATAATAGACTTCATTGACATGTGATTATTAAATTAAACACAGAGTCGTTATGGATGCGTACAAACCCCTGTATACATTTCTGGAGAGTATGAAATATGTCCCAGGAGGAATGTTTTTTTGCAATTTTTCGCAAATCCACCAGAGGCCGCTGTGTATGCTTTTTGAGATCTCAAATTTCTTTTGCCAGTGCCATTCACACCTGCTGTTCTCGCGTAAATCCAGCAGAGGCCACTGTTGACTGACCGATACCCCCACCTTCCTCCTTCCCTAAATTCAGCCACCAGTGTTTTTAAAAGCAATCCAGAATAAGAAAAGCCCTCATGGCCACCTGATTTTTATAACGTTTTCAGATTTTACCACATTCTGACCCTGTTATTTACTTGCTTATACATGATGAACCACTAGTAACGGCATAAAAAGCCATCCATACGAAGGTAAACGGTCAGCTGGTAATGCGAAAAGGAACAGAAGCCGCAGCCGGCACCATACCGACCTGTAGCATTCGTTTTAAAGACGAAATGCAGTCATACCTACCTCTGGCTACAAAATCTGTGCTCTCCAGAAATATATACAGGGCTACGTATTCACAATGAGTCTATGTTAAATAAATCTAGACCCAAAGAAAAGACAAATGGGGGAAGCTCTTACAACTCCTCTGTTGTTCTTGAGTTCTCCATGGCAGATGAGGATCCGTGAGCTCTCGATAAGTAAGTCTCTCTGGCCACTTTCCAGATACAGTAAGCGCTCTTTATAGTAACGGCACTCCGACTCGCCCGTCTGTGTGTTAATACCGGCCACGATGCTCTGGATCATGTTAATCTATAGAGGTCAAAGTGCAACAACAACAATTAAAATTATTGTTATACAGTAAGCTATTGACAAACTAATTGACACAGTAACTATGTTACTAAATCGTTTAAAAATTGTGAACAAAAACATGGATATCAGCGGTTATATTCTGGTGGGTTTTTTTTTCGATGGATGAATGTAGTTTGTTATGAAATCTATCCATGATTTTTCAGTATTAATTTAAAAGTATATACAGTTGAAGTCAGAATTATTAGCCCCCCTTTAAATTATTATTCTTTTTTTAATATTTCCCAAATAATGTTTAACAGAGCAAGGACATTTTCACAGTATGTCTGATAATATTTTTTCTTCTGGAGAAAGTCTTATTTATTTTATTTTGGCTAGATTAAAAACAGTTTTTTATTTTTTTAATGCAAACATGACCTTGTCGGTCACATATGTCATTTGCAGTACACTTTAAGCTTAACTCACAGCTTCATCCAGGTGCTGCCGGTCGGGGTGGTCATTGGGTGTGTGTTTGAGAATCTCTCGCAGTAACAGTGGGTATTTGACCAGTCGACTGCGCGGGATGTCCAGAAAGTTCCAGAGGTCCAGTTTTCGGCTGAAGGGTGATTCCAGACAGCGTTGAAGAAAATCGTGTACCCGATGATCCTGCTTCTTATGGTCCAGCAACGCTTTCGCTGCTACCTGGTTACTACAGTAGCTGTTGTAGGTTTCAAGACAAGGGAGCTGCGGTGAGAAAAAACAGAGACATTCTTGAACAAGGATGTCCTGTCAAGCTCATGATGGGTCACTTTCCCA
The DNA here is from genome assembly GCA_903798205.1 of Danio tinwini. Lineage (NCBI taxonomy): Eukaryota > Metazoa > Chordata > Actinopteri > Cypriniformes > Danionidae > Danio > Danio tinwini. The sequence goes on from CAIGQZ010032975.1 coordinate 337,631, forward strand.
CACACAGATGAGCTCCAACACTAATCAAACACCCTCCAGACAGGTATGATGGAACAAGCTGGAGTTAAAAATGTTGGCCCAGTAGGATTTCTTTTATTAAATTTTTTTTTATTTGGAGAAAGAGATTTGTTGATTTTTTATATATTTTAAGTAGTGCATGGGTGTGCGAAAGATCTGCAGAGTGAATGGCAACATCAACAGCCTGAGGTATCAAGACATTTGTGCTGCCCATTAAATTTCAAACCACAGAAAAGGGCAAATTCTTCAGCAGGATAGCGCACCTTCTCATACTCCACATCAAAGTTCCTGAAAGCAAAAAAGGTCAAGGTGCTCCAGGGTTGGCCAGCCCAGTCACCAGACATGAACATTATTGAGCATATCTGGGGTAAGATGAAGGAGGAGGCATTAAAGATGAATCCAAAGAATCTTGATGAACTCTGGGAGTCTTGCAAGAACGCTTTACATTACAGATGATTTTATTAATAAGTTATTTGAGTCATTGCAGAGATTGCAAACTCATGGGAGTCATACAAAATATTCATTATTTTTCCGCTGCACCATGACTTTATATTTTATACTGTACACATTATTTCTGTTAAGGGACAAGACTTTTGTCTAAGCAAAGTCAAAATAGTCCTCGAAATTAACTTTTTTACTTGGTAGCACCAGTGCTCCCAACTTCAAATATTTAGGAGCAGCAGAAAAAATTCAGGAGCAGCAGAAAAAAATTAGGAGCACCCACCAAAAATGAATGAGCATCGCTGCAAATTGTATATTAAGGGATTTATTGTATTTGAAAACAACATTAATTAGGACTACCAAAAACCAGAAACAACTACCTAACTAATGCTGTGATGACTTAATATTTGTGCAATAATTCCAAAATGAATGTCTAATAATAAATTAATAAATTAATAAAATAAAATATTAATGATGACGATGATGACAATAATACTAACAATTAATTACATTTCTCATCATCATGCTGCCTTGAATGTGCTTAAATGTAAGTTATGTGCTACAAAACAGTCCTACTGTTACTTTATGAAAAATAAATTTATGGTTTGCAGCAAACAAAAATTAAGCATTGCAGTAAGAAATATTTTTTTGTCAGTTGTTTTATATGCATGTCAATTTTTTCTGTGTTTGTGGAAAAACAGGGGAGTCAGCCGGCCCAATATATGAGGGGGGTAGAGCAGGATTCTCGCAATGACCACCGGCGCAATACCGTTCTTTGTTATAAGCCGCATCAGATTAAATTTAGTAAAGCGAGCTTCTTTGGCGATGGTGTGTACAGTGTTAGATTTTACATTTAGCGGACATTTGCACTGAACACTCAGAGAATGCAACGCTTGAGATTCTGTGTACTTTTCACTCTTCAGCCGTTTGCATTTCCCGCGGTCACAAAAGCTCCCTGTCATCTGACATCGGAAAGTCTTGAGTGATCGACAGCTAATATGAACCAACATAGCGGCAGGGAAGACCGATTCAGCATGTTTTTAGAAAAAATCAAAACAAGTCGCACTACAACCATTATATGCAGTAGCACAAATGCTCATAAATATATTATGAGGTCGCATAGCTTAAATTTCGGGCGCATATGCGACCAAAATGGTCGCAATTTCGAGCCCTGTGTGTATTTCAAATCAGAATAAAACCAGTTCTGATTTTAACTAACCATTCCAGACTGAAATCAGGCTGAAAACAAAAGAAATGTGATGTATTCAAGATTTTAAGCTGTGGCAGTGAGATGATCTTACCCAGTTGACTAGAATATGGCCCATATGATCAGTTGAGCCATCCGGATTCCTGGCCTCACGCAGGCGACTCAGCAGATCTACAGGAATAAAGACAAAGCTTGGGTCTTTTTCCCACCGTTTTCATGTGTCACATTGACAAGAGGTTTGCCTATAATAAATGTTTCCATACTGTACGTAAACCAAAATTATTGTTTGTTTTTTGTGATGACATTAAAATGATTTCTTAAAAATGTATATTTTGCAATTGCACACATATTCATATTAACAAAGCTTATTGGAACTAGTGGATGACAGGTGTCCCATCAATATTTATTTAAAGCAGTAAATTAAGAAATATAACATTGATCAAAAGTTCAGTATGGAGTACTACATGGCTCAGAACTACATTGTTAAAAATTGTACATATCATAATTGTATATCATAAAGACACAGTTTTAGTTTTCAGTTACGCTGATAAAATAAAACACTATATTTTATCTAGGCCCAAATAATTATACTAATACGTAATGCATAGTTGATTGTAGTACAACTTAATGCTATTAAATTCAGAAACAAACAATGGATTTACTTATTGGACTTAAAACCTCCTCATTCAACAGCTTAGAATACTGGCTAACTCGGCTCTAACCAGTTCTGTCAACTTTGTACTGGCTTTCCTTTATCGAATATTTTAACCCCATACTGTGCCTACTTGATTTACACTTGATTTCCATTTCATTCATAGTTACTACTTACTCACTTTAAATACTTATTTTTGAGATGCACAGTTATTTATTATGATGCCATTATACTTGCCTGTTTAAATAAGATACTGAGCCGTGGAAACATCCGTAATAATTACTCAGGGTTTTAAATGTGAAAAGTGGCACCTAAATGGTTGGCACCTCATTCCACTAGAGAGAAAAGTCCACTAGAGCAAAAAAAGGTGAAGGTTTTAGAAAGGAACAACAAGACACTGATTTCAATAGCTTTGGATTGTTTTTCTTTGCGTGTTATTCTCTTTAATGTTTTTATTTTATTTTTGTTTTTTGAATTCTCTTCACTCACACAATTATTTAAAGTAAATTGACGAGCCAAGAACAAGTGGGATCGAGTCGAAAACATTGACATGTGCAGAATACAGATCGGGTTTGGGATAGGTTCTATTAAAAGGTAATTTAAAGGGCACCTGTTTTACACCTTTTTCAAGATTTAAGGTCTTTTGTGTCTCCAGAATGTGTCTGTAAAGTTTCAGCTCAAAA